>JAJOOS010009685.1:0-26425 GCA_029582725.1 Solanum chiquidenum | reverse complement strand
GTATAATTATAAGTGTATATGACGAATATATATGTATTTGCATGTGTATATATAATTTTCTCTCGCTTTATACAAACAGAAACGCAATTTATACAATTTTGTGTATAAAGCGAGATAGGCGAGCATAGAGGGAGCGAGCGAGACAGGGAGAGTGGCGAGCGAGAGTTTGAGGGAGAGAGACGACTGGCAAACAATTTGCTACAGGACACAATTAAATCAAAGTGTGGTTATACCATTTAATTTGGATTAATAGTTTGCCATTATGTACAATTTTTCCTTAAATTTATTGTTCCCTCTGACATAGAGTACTTTATATCTTTTAAATTTATTAGTGAAATTGTCCGCGCTTGCGTGACTATATGAAATATTTATAAGAATAATATGTAATATCTATATTTAGGTTATATAGAATATATAAGATAATATTGATATTTCTCTTCATCTGTGACATGATACTTTTTCATTTTTTTGGACAAAATAGAATTTCATTTTGTATCTTTTTAAGGGCAAACTATACATATGTATATAGTAGAACAAAATATTCACCGTGGTGAAGTAAATTGAATAAGAGGTAATATGTGAAATAACAATATATTGTATTAGACATTAATACAATTATGCTTTGAATTTATTTGTAAAATAAATAAATGAAAATAAGGGGTGAAAATACAAACCATGTCATAGTTGCGTGCATTTTTTTTAATCGATAAAAAATCATTTTGCGGGTCTCTAAGTCTTTATAACTTTTCATTTCCTTTTCCTACTCCTCAACTCCCAAGTCCCACCTTCCATTTAGTCCTTCCTCTGACATAGAGTACTTTGTATCTTTTATATTAATTGTTCCCTCTGACATATAGTACTTTATATCTTTTAAATTTACTAGTGGAATTGTCGGTGTTTCGCTTGATTATATGAAATATTTATAAGATAATAATATGTAATATCTATATATAGGTTAGTAACGAATATATAAGATAATTTTGATATTTCTCTTCATCAGCGACATGATATGTTTTTTCATTTTTTTAAACATATAAAATAGAATTTCATTTTGTATCTTTTTAAAGGCAAACTATTCACATGTATATAGTAGAACAAAATATTCACCGTGGTGAAGTAAATGGAATAAGAGGTAATATGTTGAAATAACAATATATTGTATTAGACATTAAATGCATTAATAATTATGCATTGGATTTATTTGTAAAATAAATAGATGAAAATAAGGGGAGAGAATACAAAAAAAATATACAATAATAGGTGATTGCATAAAAAATATAAATACATTTCAAACAAAAAAGAAAGGTGATTTAAAACAGATTATTACATACACAAAAAAATTGTATCATGAAATTAATATTTTATTTTTCAATTACTTTTTGCAAGTATAATAAAATGAAACTCCTAATCGTTATAATTTTTTTTTTTGTTGAAATGGATGATTATATTAATTGTGCTTTATTAAAAAAAAAGTAGAATAGTGAAGGACCAATGATTAGCATTGGCAATACATGTAGCTAAATTATTTATTCAAATCAAAATTTAATTTTTTTAGCAAAGGTAACTAAGTTACTAATACAAGTCAAAGTAATAAAAAAATCTAATTATGTTTCATTTTTTTCTCTTCTACCATTTTCGTTTGCAAGTAGATCTGCCACCATATTTTGCTCCATATGTCAAATTCTTCATCATATGCAATCAATTGAATAAAAAAAATTATATGAATAAATAAAATATCATATACCAATTAAAAATAATTATATCAAATGAAAGAAATAAATTTTAACTATATGAAATATATTTGTATATTATTTTTTCAATAGTACTAACAATACTAAATAATAATTATTTCTTGAAATCTAACAAATATCATAATCAAACTACATTATTTCCTGAAAACTGACTATTAGAAAGAACATTTGCATATTGACAACACATTGTTAAGAATTACCAAAGTATTTTTTTTTATCATACTTGCTTGGTGAATGATAGTACATACATGGCTAGTTTGATGTTTAATTCTAAAACATTCTAAGTTATTTTGAGACAGCTGAGTAAAGTTGCAATTGTTTTCTTTTATTAATGCTTAAAGTCTTCCGCTGAGACTCTAGCCAGGCCAAGGGTTTGGTTGGGGCGAACAATGATTCTCGAGTGTCAGTACCGCCGAGGGTGTAGGCTCGGGGTGTGACAAACTTGGTATCAGAGCCCACAGTTCAAGAGTCCTAGGGAGTCTATGAAGCCGTGTCTGTAGATTTCTAGTTATCGGTGTGAAGCGCGCCAAATATATAATTAGGAGGCTACAACATTTAGGAACTATTTCACTTCTTTCATACTCATTTCGTGCGATAGAGTTTATCTATAAAAAGTTTCTTCTAATATGTGCTTGCGCGTGTCTTTCAGATCATGCCTTCACGAAGAGTTGTCAGAGGTCATCCTGCTAGGAGGAATGTCGAGGAACAAGGGGTACCTAATGCACCTGAAGTGCAACCTCAAGGAGAGGTCACCAATGTTGAGTTTCGGTAAGCTATCCGGATGTTTAGTCAAGCTGTGACCAATCAAGTTGGACAAATAGAGAATCGGCATGAAATGGCTGATACTTCTAGGATCCGTGAGTTCTTAAGGATGAATCCTCCAAACTTCACTGGTTCAAGCATCACTGAGGTTGCATAAAACTTTGTAGAGGAACTGTAGAAAGTGTTTGAGGTTATGCACGTTGCCGATACTGAGCGAGTGGAGCTAGCTGCCTATCGACTGAAGAGTGTTGCTAGGACTTGGTTTGACCAGTGGAAGAAGGGTAGGGCTAAAGATGCACCGATTTTGAGCTAGGCTGTGTTCAAAAGTGATTTCATGGGGTGTTTCTTTCCCATGAACTAAGGGAAGCAAAGGCACGACAATTCCTCACGCTTAAGCAGGAATCTATGAGTAATCATGAGTACAGTCTGAAGTTCACCTAACTTTCCCTCTATGCTCTGGAGATGGTTGATGATATGAGAAGTAAGATGAGTTTGTTCGTTGCTGGGTTGTCTCGTCTGTCAAGTAAAGAAGGCAAAACATCTATGTTGATATGAGATATGGACATAGCAAAGGTGATGATCCATGTGCAACAAGTTGAGGAAGAGAAGTTGGAAGATATGGAAGAGTTCCGAAACAAGAGAGCTAAGACAGGGAATGAGTCTGGACAGCAGAAGAGCAATGTCAACCTACCATCTGTCCAATAGAAACAGAAGGGACCTACTCCATCATCTGCTAGTGCACTTGCACCAAGGAACAGATGTGAGTTCCACAATCAGAATTCGTAGAATTTCAGAGCTAAGGCTACATAGTCTAAAAGTAGTGTGGCACAAGGAGGTAATTGGGCTCCTACATGTGCTAAGTGTGGTAGGAACCACCCAAGAGCGTTTCGTGATGGCTCTACTGGTTGTTTCAAGTGTGGTCAAGCATGTCACCTCATGAAAGAGTGTCCTCAGAACAGGCAGGGCAGTGGAAATAAGGGTAATTGAGCCCAATCTTCTTAAGTTGCTCCACCAGACAGAACTTCACCTAGAGGAGATACTTCATGGACATGCGGAGGAACAAACCGTCTTTATGCTATCACTAGTCACCAAGAGCAAGAGAATTCTCCAGATGTTGTCACTGGTATGATCAAAGTCTTTACTTTTGATGTTTATGCTTTGCTAGATCCAGGAGTGATTCTATCTTTTGTGACTCCTTATATTGCGATGAATTTTGAAGTTCTTCCTGAGAAACTTCTTGATCCCTTCAGTGTTTCTACACCTGTTGGTGAGTCTATTCTAGTTGAGAGAGTCTATCTTGATTGTACCATTTTCGTCAATCACAAGAGCACCATGACTGATTTGGTTGAGTTAGACATTGTAGATTTTGATGTCATTCTAGGTATGGACAAGCTTCATGCATGTTATGCCTCAGTCGATTGTAGAACTCAAGTTGTTAAGTTCCAGTTTCCTAATGAGCCAGTCTTTCAGTGGAGGAGTAGTTCACCAGTGCCTAAGGTCGTTTCATTTCGTACCTTAAGGCGAGAAAGTTAGTGTCCAAGGGTTGTGTCTATCACTTAGTCCGAGTTAATGACTCTAGTGTTGAGACACCTCATATACAGTCAATTCCAGTTGTGAGTGAGTTTCCAGTGGTCTTTACAGACGATCTTCCCGGAGTCCCTCTTGAGAGAGAAATAGACTTCGGTATAGATATTCTTCACGATACTCGTCCTATAAATATTTCTCCATATAGAATGGTACCACCATAATTGAAAGAGTTAAAAGAACAGTTGAAGGGTGTTATGAGATTTTGTAAAAAGGGGAAGCTTAGTCCCCGGTATATTGGTCCTTACCGAATATCCAAGAGGGTTGGTAATGTTGCTTATGAGTTGGAGCTACCACAAGATTTAGCAGCAGTTCATCGAGTGTTTCACATTTCTATGTTGAAAAAGTGTATGGGCGATCCTTCACTAATTATACCAACAGAAGATATTGGTATTAAGGATAGCTTGTCTTATGAGGAGATTCATGTTCAGATTCTAGACCACCAGGTTCGCAAATAAAGAACCAAGGAGGTAGCATCAATCAAGGTCTTATGGAGAAATAAGTTTGTTGAGGAAGCTACATGGGAAGTTGAGGAGGATATGAAGAAGAGATATCCATATCTCTTTGAGTTCGGAGATATTCCAGATCAAGGTACTGATTTTCTTCTTAGTACTCTTTAATTGATATGCTCAATGTGTTAGATTTTCTTGTTAGGTGTTTGAGCTAAATGTTAGATGTTACACCCTTAGTCTACTTAGACTAATCTCATTCGAGGACGAATGTTACAAAGGGGAGATATTGTAACACCTCGCTATTTGAAAGAGCTAGAATTAGAAAGAACCTTTTTTTGGAAAGAATGAAAATCTGAAATTTAGAAAAATTATGTTAAGTGTGAGTTTTGGGTCAACTTCAAACGACCATAACTTTCAGTACTAGAAGATTTAGATAGAAAATAAAATATCAAATAAAAAGTCTTGGAATTCTCTTTCCAACGCCACCGAGTTTGCTAAATTTTGAGCTCGTATGAGGGAGATATGCTCGTTTGAAGTTGGGTTGTCTAGATAAAGAAAGTTACCCAGATTTAAAAGGGGGTATTTTGGTCTTTTCATTAAACAATTAAGTTATTTCATTTTTGGTAATTAAGTAAGGGTCTAAACTGAATTTGTTCAGTTTACGCACTCAAAAATTTCACGCTAGGGTTTTAGAGAAAAGAACTCAAGAGGAGAAAGGAGAAGAAAAGGTCAAGATTCGTCAAGTTCTTGAGATTTTGGTTGCGGATTTCACCAAGGGTTGATCCCTAAGAGGTATGTCAGTTCACATAGCATTGGGTTCATTCACCCACACTCCAAATATGTTTATTGTAGCGTGAATTCATCCTAAAAAGATTGAAAGTTTGATGTTCTTGATGTGTGTTTTTGAATTTGCTTTCGTTCTTAAATTGGGCTGAGATTTATGAGTTTCTTGAGATAATTGTGTCGATTATTAGAATTGTTTTGAGTTAGATTCTTGTGTACATGTTTTGGGTATCTGAATATAAAGAAAAACTGAGAATAAGAATCAGATTTAATCAAATTAAGATCAGAAAATGAGTTGAAAAATTAGTCGGGTTTGCCTGGGGGAGGTCTAGAGCGGCGCGCCCCAGATGAGCCAGAGGGGCTGGGGTGGCGCACCAGCAGTGCGCCACTTTGGGGCTGGTACCTCGCGCCAGCAGTGCGCCCGAGACGTCTGCCGTTACCCATTTTTCATCGTTTAGCCCGTTTGAGTTCTTCTAAAGTGTACTTACACTTCCTATTGATTCTAACTACTCTAAACGACTTCTAAGCATCTATAAATCATCTATAAACATGAATGATAACCTTGAATCCATAAATTCAAATTCAAGGAAAGTTAAGAGTCAAGTCTAGAGAGTTCTTAGAGTCATTTTAAAAGTTTTTTACAAATATATTTAAACTTGTTTTAAGACTTGAGCATTGAGTCGAGTAAGAGTAAGAGCGAAGTTCTTTTTCTTTAAAAGATTATATGGGAACTACGTATTCCCAAAGAGTAAATGTTTTCACATTTAAGCAAGAGATGAAACATCGATTTCCAAGAGAGCCTTTGAGCTAGTTTTTGAGTAATTATCTCAAACCACAGAAAGAGTCGTGTTTTTAAACATATGAGCTGAGTATATTTTGAGAGTAGTATTGAGTACCGATATGGGGACGAGTTCATAATAACTCAGGTCTCCATAAGCCATGTAGCCAACGTGGGTAGTGTTGCTCCCTAGAATACACACAAGTGTACGTGGTCGCGCAAGTAATATAGATTCTTTAAGAAACGAGTTATCGTTCCCAAGGGACTTATGATCGATGTATATTTAACACTTAATTCTACAAATAAAAGTAAAAGTAACCTTTTCAAGAGTTGATGATTGATTGTTAACTACTACTAATTTTGAACTAAATAACCATAACTAAAAGTGAACGACTTTAAGATGATGTTTCAAGAAAGTTAAAAGAAATTCCAGGGCTGCAACACGTATTGAATTTCATGTATCATATTATTGGCTTAGAACTAATTTCAGTTGTCAAGCTACTGGATTATAAGGTTAATTATATGAGTCGGGCTATACACCTCTCGTCGCCTACCCCAATTAGCTACCTAACTACATTGTTGAGCGAGGATAAATAGACTAACTGGTTTGCATTTATATTTCATCCTATTTCGTAACCAAGAGAGTTGTTCGTCCGGGCGTCACTCCTGAACACAAATCACCTCGACTTAACGGGTCGATCAAGCTTTCTATATCCTCTGGTCTATCTAACCTCTCCTCTCTCAATTTTAAGGTTAAACAATAGATTTATCTCTAGATGATCAGTCAAGAAATACTAAAGCAAGAATATAGAAGTAACTTACAATAACAACCAAGAATTAATTCATAAAGCCTTTAATACTCAACAATCCATTCGTACCTACAGCCCCAGAATTAGGGCGTTTAGCCACTAATGCTATTAGAAAACCACAAAATACAATTGTTCATGCGATTTCTGGAAAATAGAAGAGTTATAAGATCAAAACCTATTACAAACGTAGATACTTGCTCTTGCACACAAAATAAAAGTCGAACCTCTATAATAGAACCCAAGGGGTCTATTTATAAGTTTAGGAAAATTGGAGACAAAATCCACTTTAACTAGGAGTCCTTTTTAACACAACTTAAGCTTGAAAAATCAAAAATCCCTTGGCGTGTCGCGCCTCTCAGAGCACCTGAGAAAGCCCCCTGAATGTTGGCCCTTGGCGCGTCGCGCCTAGTAGTGCACCTGGCCCTGGGGTCTTCATCCTTAGCCACTTTTCATGCTCTTTTGCATCTCTTTTCTTCAAGTTGACTCCAATTCCCTTGGGAGCTCCTGAAACAATTAATCATGTGTGTAAGTGCGCAATCATCACAACTTACACAAAAAATTAAGCTAATGACTAGAGATCATTTTTCAAACTAATCAACTCATGGGAAATATTGACAACTTAGGCATATAAATATGCCTAAGATCACCACCCCACACTTAGAATTTTGTTTGTCCTCAAACAATCTCTAGAGTATCAACTCTTTTCCACAACCCTTGGACTTATCAACCCACCTCAAAATCAACCAAACATTTTCAATCATGATCTTGTAGTTCACAATGGATGCAAAAATTCACAATATTACACCAAGTACAACACATGCTCAAAGAATGACTCTTTTATTTATTTTTTCTGGGCTAACGCAAACTCATAAAAACACACCAATTAAATAATCCTACACATGCCATGAATGCCATCACTTGTTTATGTTTAGTAAAGCCTTTCACTCAAACCACTTTAAACTCAACAAGGCCTATATTTTTTTCCCAACAATCAACTCACTCTCACAAAAGAAATTCTTACTTTCCTCAACATACCATAAGCTTGCCCATAGTGTATTATTACTTTCGCACATATTTCTCAAGGAATCAAGAGGACTTTCATTTGGTTGTAATGTCGGCTTAAGGTAAGGGAGGGAATATTTAGGAATCATTTTAGTGACTACACCTCCCTAATGCACATTTCATTGTTTTGCCAACAATCATTTTTATAGCTTTTCTTTCCTCCTAGTACACACTTCATGACTATTTACCCCTTTTGTTTCTCCATATTTGCCTTTTATTTCTTTTTCATCATATCTTTTTTTTATGCCTTTGCACTAGCCATCCGAACTCTAGATTTTAACATACTGAGTAAGATACACATTATCCTTGATATGATCAGGGCCAATGTTTCGACCATAGTTCTAAATTAGCCACCCTCAATTTTAGTCGAGGTGCACATTGTCACTAAAGACCAGGGCCAAAATAGAATTTTCTTTTTCCACACAATTTAGCATTTCACCTTTAGCTATATCAACCAACAATTTTCAACCCTTATTCTTTAGCATAGTGCATTAAGGATTTTCATAGGATCAAAAAGGCTTGGTATCAACAAACGGGTTTTGGCTTATCATGTGGTTTATCAATAAACAAGGCTAAAGGCTCAATGAGGCTTACTAGGGATAAATTCAATGGTAGGCACACAAGTAGAGTTAAGAATTGGCTATTTCAAAGAAACGCCTCAATTACATTCCCTAAGTCATACCAGCTACTGATTCAACACACAAAAGGCAAGTTCTAGATATCAAGTTAAGAAAGAACCAATCAATTCTCACCGCATATGGCATTATGATACATATAAGGATATATCAACTAACATGCTCATACAAGTTGCATTACGGTATCATTACACAATTAAGCCCATTTATTTTTATTTTGAGTCAAAACTAAGAACACATGCTTGTCACAAGGTCAACAATCTATTGCACTTTTACACTTGTGACTACCCATGACGTTTGGCTAACTTTTTCGGACATAGTTTCAAAAGGCCAAGGTTGGTTTCTCAATCCTACCCTTTTATGTGACTAATTTTTCCTTAAGACGGTCGTCATCCATCCCTCATTGGGAACTGTCACTCCTATGACGACTCTAAGACTCAATAAAGCAATAAACTAGTCCTAGTCGGCTCAAAGGGACATTCCTCAGTAAAAGTACCAAAAACAAACTCTGAGGAACCCAAAAGAAAAACTATTTAACTAGAAACTAACAACTAACGACTAGACTCGATAAAGCAGTAAACATTTATATACAACAGAGAATATTACCCCACCCCACACTTTAAAGATAAGCATTGTCCTCAGTGCACAATTAAAAAAAAGTAAAAGGTTAGGAATACTCCCTGGGGCCTCTAGGCCTCGTCGTCACCACCGTCGAACACCATTAAAGCATTCGCCTCCTCCTCATCAGTATCAACCTCTTCATCATACATATCCTCATCAGCAGTAGCCTCATCGTCATCCAAAGGCTCCAAAAGACAGAACCAGTCTTGCATAAAAATGTTGCACTCTTAGACAAAGGATATCGTTCTGCCATTGTTTCCATCTCAGCATCAGTAACCGGACGACCACCGATCCGCAATTGCAACTCAGCCATCCCAAACATCCTAGCCATGACACTATCGTCACGAGCTTGCCTCTCTTGAGCAGACAAAACCGGTTTGTGGGATGTGTCAAGTGCCTTAGTCCGCGTCACATCAACTAGCTTACCCGTCATATCCGGGTGAAAAGCAATGGTCAGGTCCACAACCTTTTCCTTAATACCCCGGTCCCTTAGAAACCGGGTGATTAAACCCCCATAGCAAAACCGCCACCTCATATTATTCCTAAATTTCATCATATTTTGTCTAAGGATCGCCCCTCATTAATGGGCAACCCCTTCATCAGCATATAAACCAACACCACCCTATCTCTCGTTACCTCTGTTAGATGTTTAGCAGGTAGTAGCAAACTACACACTATCTTTAACCACACCCCAGCAACTTGATTGAAATTAATAAAATGGAGGGTATTATGTCTCCCCGTATCCTTGCTACGCTCCCACCTAGCCGTGGACTCTACCCCACATAAAGTATGACGGATATCCCTATAAGGAGGTTTATCCTTCAATGTATGAAATGCATCAGAATCACAATTCGGGGTCCCCAGAAATTCATTGAGTATCGTAGCATTAAACTTCACATCCTTACCTCTAATAGGAACAATTTTATACTTAGTTTCAGTGAGCCAATTTGCATAAAACTCATGAACTAAAGACAGATTACAATCTCCCGGATGATCAAAAATAAATCTCAGCCCCAAATCAAGCACAGTTTAATAAATAACAGGAAATTGAGACTGCAACCTTACCTCATAGACATATTCGTCGCCCATATATTTTGGTTCGCGCTGACACTCAAACCATTCCCAACCATACCGCTCCACCGCCTTTTTACCAAATTTCTGGATTGGTTCTCGATTTCCGAACCCGAATGCTTCACCCTTCCTACTTCTCTTTGAACCCGCCACATTTTTTGCTTTTGGTACTATTGTAACCTGTTAAGAAATGAAAACTAAAGAAAGGAAATAAAATTAGAAGAATCAAGTGGGGATCGGGTTATGCAATGTGGAGAAGATAAAAAAATTGTTTTAGGGAATGATGGTTTTAGAAGTGAAAGAGAAGTGGGGGAAAGTAATGTTGGAGGTGTGGGTGTTTAGTTTTTATAGTGGATGATGGGGAAGAAGAGAAAGAGTTAAGAAAAAAGAAGAATTGAGAAAAGTTGAGGGAAGTCGGTTGGAATTTAGGAGAATGGGGGATGAATTTGGGATTTGGGGAATTTAAGGGTAGTGGGTCGAGTTTGAACCGGGTCAAAATTTGGATTTTAAAAAATTTGGGTGGTGGCGCGATGGAGGGGCGACGCGCCAGCATAGCGCCCCAACACCGGCGCTGAATCTTCATGCCAGGCGCGGCGCGCCAGCCAGTACGCCTGTCTTCAGCGATTTTTTTTTTACTATTACATACTAAGGTACAAATAATAAAAGAAAATCCTATCTAGCTATAACTAACTTAAATTCTAAGAATTGAAAATACGCAAAAAAAATAAAATTCAAGAATTCAAAGACAAACTACCTATCTATTACATATTGTTCATGGGTTGCTCAAGAGCTTCTCGATCACGATCCGAATCCTCATCGAAATAGTGTTTCACCCTTTGCCCATTGACTAAGAACGTAAGTCCCGTCTTACCTTTAAGTTCAACAACCCCATGTTGTGTCATTCTGACCACTTCAAAAGGACCACTCCACTTCGACCTTTGTGTTCTGGGGAATAACCTTAGTCTAGAGTTAAAGAGTAGCACCTTATCTCCCGGATTGAAGGTACGAGCTACAATGTGCTTGTCATGCCACCTCTTCGTCTTTTCTTTGTATAGCTTGGCATTTTCATAAGCGTGGAGCCTAAACTCCTCAAGTTCATGCAACTGATTCACTCTCTTTTTACTGGCTAGCTCGGGGTCTAAGTTCAGCTTCTTGATTTCCCAATATGCTTGATGTTCTAATTTCGCCGGAAGGTGACATGCTTTCCCAAATACTAAGTAGTAGGGAGAAGTCCCTATTGGTGTCTTATATGCAGTCCTATATGCCCACAACGTATCATCTAAATTATCAGACCAATATTTTCTTTGCACATTTACTGTTTTCTGCAAAATTTGTTTCACCTCTCTATTTGAAACCTCCACTTGGCCACTCGTTTGAGAATGGTAAGCCGTAGCAACCTTATGACGAATACCATACTTAGCAAGAAAATTCTTAACAAGATGGTTAATGAAATGCTTACCTCCATCACTTATAATTGCCCTTGGAGTGCCAAAACGAGTGAAGATGTGCTTCTTTATGAACTTTATCACCACCCTTGAATCATTGGAAGGAAAAGCGACAGCTTCAACCCATTTACTAACATAATCCACAGTCACAAGAATGTATTAGTTTACACTAGATGATGGGAATGGATCCATGAAGTCAATACCCCACACATCAAAGATTTCCAGCTCCAAAATGTTACTTAGCGGCATCTCATGTCTTCTCGAAATAGTACCCAATCTTTGGCATTTATCACAACCCTTCACAAAAGCAATAGAATCTTTAAATAACAAGGACCAAAAGAAACCAGATTGTAGTACCTTATGAGCAGTGTGCTCTCCTCCATGGTGGCCTCCATATGGGCTAGCATGACAACTTTCGAGCACTTTGTGAACCTCAGATTCCGGAATGCACCTTCTCACTACCCGATCTACGCCTTGCTTGAACAAGAATGGTTCATCCCAGATATAGAACTTGACATCATGATTGAGCTTTTTCTTTTTTTGGGTGGTTGAACCCGGAGGATAATCACCACTTACTATCAAATTCACAATGTCTGCATACCATAGCACTTGAGAGATATCTAATGCCATCAATTGTTCATCCAGAAACTCTTCTCGGATTTGCTCACCTTCATTCACATATGAAAAATCCTCCAACCCAGATAAATGATCTGCTATTTGATTCTCAGTACCTTTCCTATCTTTGATCTCAAGGTCAAATTCTTGGAGAAGCAATATCCATCGAATCAATCTTGGTTTAGCATCCTTCTTGTTGAATAGGCACCTAATAGCTGCATGGTCAGTAAAAATAATCACTTTAGTACTTACCAAATACGATCTGAACTTGTCGAAGGCGAACACTAGAGCCAGCATCTCCTTCTCAGTCACTGTGTAATTAGCTTGTGTAGAGTCATGGGTCTTACTTGCATAATAAATCGAGTGGAACACTTTATTCTTTCTTTGTCCCAACACTGCACCCACTGCTACGTCACTTGCATCACACATGAGTTCAAATGGTAATTCCTAATCAGGAGCAATTAAGATGGGAGCCTCAATTAAGTTCCTCCTCAACATCTCAAAAGCTTTCAAACACCTCTCATCAAAGTCAAACTTCACCTCCTTATCCAAAAGACTGCACATAGGTTTGGCAATCTTGGAAAAATCCTTGATGAATCACCTGTAAAAACCTGCATGACCAAGAAAACTACGCATACCTTTTACAGAAATGGGAGGGGGCAATTTCTCAATAACTTCTACCTTAGCCTTATCAACCTCCAAACCAGATTTAGACACCTTGTGTCCCAACACTATCCCTTCTCTTACAAAAAAATGACACTTTTCCCAGTTTAGAACTAAGTTAGTGTCTTCACATCTAGCAAGTACTTTATCAAGATTTCGGAGACATACCTCAAAAGACTTCCCAAAGACAGAAAAATCATCCATGAACACCTCAACAAAATCTTCCACCATATCATGAAAAATGGCCATCATACACCTTTGAAAAGTCGCCGGTGCATTGCGAAGTCCGAATGGCATGCGCTTGAAAGCATATGTGCCATAAGGACAAGTGAACATGGTCTTTCCCTGATCCTCGGGTGCAATCAAGATCTGGTTGTAATCAGAATATCCATCTAAGAAACAATAGTACTCCTGCCCTGCTAATCGGTCACGCATTTGTAGTGATCTTTCCGGGTAGCATCATTTAGTTTCCGGTAATCCATGCAATTTTTTCACCCGGTCACTGTTCTAGTAGGAATCAACTCATTCTTTTCATTCCTTACCACTGTCATACCTCCCTTCTTGGTAACACATTGTACCGGACTTACCTACTTACTATCAGAGATTGGGTACATAATTCCAGCATCTAGCCACTTTATTACCTCTTTTCTCACCACTTCTTTCATCAAAGGATTTAGTCGACGTTGATGTTGTGCACTTAGTTTGTGATCCTCTTCCATGTAGATTCTATGCATACATAACGCCGGACTAATCCCATGAATGTCAGCCATCTTCCATCCAATAGCTTTCTTTCTCCGCTTTAGGATCCGTAATGCTGCTCCAACCTGTATTTCAGACAACTCTGCAGAAAGTATAACAAGCAAAGTTTCATTAATACCCAAAAATGCATACCTGAGGTGAGCCGACAGTGTTTTCAGTTCCAGCTTTGGGGCTTTCTCAATGGAGAGTTTGGGTGGTGGCCCTAACTCACGCTCTAATGGTTCCACTCTCCGCTTGTGAGGCTCTACAATTGCCAGATTCAGACATGTTTCTATCTCTTGAGCCTCGGTGTCTTCATCTCTCTTATGAACTATTAACACTCTTTATAAGGGGTCTTCGGGCACAACTAACTGTGACTCTACTATGCGATCAACCACATTAATAGCAGACAACTCTTCATAAATAGAAGGTAATTTTAGAGCGCGGTAAACATTAAATACCTCTACCTTATCATGTGCCCTCATAGTTAATTGACCAGCTGCTACATCAATCAATGCCCTATCTGTTGCCAAGAAAGGACGTCCCAAAATGAATGGAGCTTCAGTATCGGGTTCAAAGTCTAAGACCACAAAATCTACCAGAAAAATCAATGAACCTACTTGTACTAACACATCTTCTACCACCCCCTCTGGCTTAGCAATGGATCTATCAGCAAGTTGGAGAATAACAGTGGTTCATTTTGGACTACCCAACCCAAGTTTTAGATACAAAGATAAGGGCATCAAATTTATACTTGCCCCCTAATCACACAACCCCCGGGCATGAACACTTTGCCCAATTGTAATCTGCACTGTAAAACTACCCGAATCTTTTAACATTTTGGGCAGTCTGTTTTGAATCCTTGAGCTACACTCCTTAGTAAGTGCTACAGTTTCATATTTCGTGAGTCTCCTCTTGCTAGCCACAATGTCCTTCACGTATTTAGCATAGTTAGGGATACCCTTCAAAATGGCAACCAAAGGTAGATTATTGTGAACCTATTTAAGGAGATAGAGAAACTTACCGAAGCATTCATCTTCATTATGCTTTTTCAGCCTTTGTGGAAATGGAGTTGGTAATTTCTTTTGAGGAGCGGGTACCTCAGCATTGGAGCTTTTTACTACCTCTTCCACCTTCTTTTCTTTGTTACTTACCTCAGTGTCTCTCTTCTTTGGAGCTAGTTCCTCTAATTGCAACCCGCTTCTAGTACTTACCGCATGCAATTGCTTTGGGTTGGGCTCCGTATCACCAGGCAGCCCACCTTGGGGACGCAAGTTTAAAGAATTAGCCACTTGCGCAATTTGTTTCTCTAAATTCATTTGGGACATCTGGATGTTTCTAATGTTCTCATCCTGCTTATCTATTCTAGCATTTAATTTGGTCCTTATTCCAGTCATGAGGTTTTGGAGTAGCTCTTCATTGGACATCCCTCCTTTTGGTGCACTAGAATTTGAGCCTTGGTTAGGATTGTAGTATTGTTGCCCACCCCCTTGAGAACGGTATTGGTTAAACCCTTGCGCCTGGTTTTGGTTTTGGTTCCCACCCCATGAGAAGTTAGGATGGTTCTTCCAACTAGGGTTGTAAGTGTTACCATAATTTTGTTGCACTCCACCCCTTTGCGCATTACCCACATAGTTTATAGAATTCGGGTTTGCCTCACATTGCTCGGTTTCATGAGTTCCACTACCACATACCTCACACCAATTTGGTGCATGTTGTACCACGTTTACCGGTGCCTGATTTAGAGCCATTTGTTTAAATTGTAAGGTAATGTTATGTTGCATTGCATCTAATTTGGCATTTATGGCAGTAGCTTGGTCTAAATCTAAGATCCCTGTAGCCTTTTGGGTTGGGGTTCTAGACATTTCCCCATCATACCCTTGATTCCCTTTAGAAAGTTTATCAAGTAAGGCGAAGAACTCTTCACTTGTTATGGATAGGGCCTGTCCACCTGCTGCACTATTAAGAAGAGCACGAGCATTATAGTCTAAACCCTCAAAGAAAGTGTGAGCAAGTACCTCATTAGTTTGCATATGATGTGGGCAAGCATTCAACATTTGTTTGAAACGTGCCCATGCTTGGTACATGTCCTCCCCTTGCTTTTGAACAAAGTTTATTATCTCACCCCTCAGCTTAGCGGTTTTCTTGGATGGGAAAAATCGACTCAAGAACTTCTTTTCTAGAAGATCATCCCAAGTAGTGATGGAGTTTGTTGGCTCAGAGTCTAACCAATGCCTTGCAGCTCCTAACAATGAGTATGGGAACAAAGTCAACCTTACATAGTTTGATGAGACTTCTATTGGGATGTATGTATTGGTAATGTCTATGAAAGTCCTAAGATGGATTTGAGGATCCTCATGGGGGATACCAGTGAATTTCCCATTAGAATGAAGGATCTGTACCATGCTCTGCTTTAGTTCAAATCTACCCCCCACTGGAGGTTTCCTGATGCTAGATGCCAAATTGGTTGTGAGTGGGACTGCCACATCACAGACTGGTCTTACAGGTTTGACAGGCGGTACTTCTTGGTTATTCGGGTTCATTTGGTTATTCACATTTTCTGAGTTATTCAAGTTGTCTTGATTATCATCATCAATATTTTTCGGAAGACCTATCCCCAATTCTCCTCGTCCTTGATTCATTTTTCTGCGTTGTCGTAAAATTCGTTCAGGTTCGTTGTATGGTTCGACAAGTTCTCCTTTCCTAGCCAGACCTAAAAGTCAAATGCTTTTAATAAACAAGCTAAGATCAAGTAATTAGTATCTAAATAATCTAATTGTAGACTTAAGAAGATTGAATATAAATTAATTTCTAAGTCCCCGGCAGCGGCACCAAAAACTTGTTGCTCCCTAGTATACACGCAAGTGTACGTGGTCGCTCAAGTAATATAGATTCTTTAAGAAATGAGTTATCGTTCCCAAGGGACTTATGATCGATGTATATTTAACACTTAATTCTACAAATGAAAGTAAAAGTAACATTTTCAAGAGTTGATGATTGATTGTTAACTACTACTAATTATGAACTAAATACCCATAACTAAAAGTGAACGAATTTAAGATGATGTTTCAAGCAAGTTAAAAGAAATTCCAGGGCTGCAGCACGTATTGAATTTCATGTATCATATTATTGGCTTAGAACTAATTTTAGTTGTCAAGCTACTGGTTTATAAGGTTAATTATATGAGTCGGGCTATACACCTCTCGTCGCCTACCCCAATTAGCTACCTAACAACATCGTTGAACGGGGATAAATAGACTACCTGGCGAGCATTTATATTTCATCCTATTTCGTAACCAAGCGATTTGTTCTTCCGAGCGTCACTCCTTAACACAAATCACCTCGACTTAATGGGTCGATCAAGCTTTCTATATCCTCTGGTCTATCTAACCTCTCCTCTCCCGATTTTAAGGTTAAACAATAGATTTATCTCTAGATGACCAGTCAAGAAATAATAAAACAATAATATAGAAGTAAATTACAATGACAACCAAGAATTAATTCATAAAGCCTTTAATACTCAACAATCCATTCGTAGCTACAGCCCCAAGATTAGGGCGTTTAGCCATTCATGCTATTAGAAAACCACAAAATACAATTGTTCATGCGATTTCTGGAAAATAGAAGAGTTAGAAGATCAAAACATATTACAAACGTAGATTCTTGCTGTTGCACACAAAATAAAAGTCGAACCTCTATAATAGAACCCAAGGGGTCTATTTATAGGTTTAGGAAAATTGGAGACAAAATCTACTTTAACTAGTCATCTCAGAATAGTACTTCAGACTTTGAAAGATAAAGAGCTATATGCTAAGTTCGCTAAGTGTGAATTTTAGCTTGAGTCTGTGGCATTCTTAGGCCATATTGTGTCTGGAGAGGGAATTAAAGTTGATACTCAGAAAATTGAGGCAGTGCAGAACTAGCCTAGACCCACATCTCCAATGGATATTAGGAGTTTCTTGGGGTTGGCTGACTATTATAGAAGGTTCATCGAAGGGTTCTCATCTATTTCGTCTCCTTTGACCAAGTTGACTCAGAAGACAGTGAAGTTTCAATGGTCTGAATCTTATGAGAAAAGCTTTCAGGAATTGAAAAAGAGGTTAACTACTGCCCCAGTTTTGACCTTACCAGAAGGTACTCAAGGTTTTGTGGTGTATGATGATACATCTAGAATTGGCTAGGGTTATGACATGAGTATTCTTTACCACCCAGGTAAGGCTAATGTTGTTGCTAATGCCTTAAGCAGGTTGTCCGTGGGTAGTACTGCCCATGTTGAGGAATATAATAAAGAGTTAGCAAAGAATGTGCATAGACTTGTACGATTATGAGTTCCACTAATGGATTCCACAGAAGGAGGAGTGGTGGTGCTGAATGGGACTGAATCATCATTAGTGTCAGAAGTAAAATGAAAGAACGACCAAGATCCTTTATTGCTTAAATTAAAGGCAAGTGTTCATAAGCAAAAAAAAGTGATGGCTTTTGAACAAGGGGGAGATAGTGTTTTGAGGTATCAAGGTGGATTGTGTGATTGGGTGTACTTGAATGTTTCACCCATGAAGGGTGTTATGAGGTTTGGGTAAGAAGGAGAAACTAAGCCCCCAGTATGTTGGTCCTTACAAAATATTCAAAAGGATTGGCAAGGTAGCTTATGAATTGGAGTTACCAGAAGAGTTAACAACGGTTCATCCGGTATTGCATGTCTCCATGTTGGAGGAGTGCATGGGAGATCCTTCACTTATCATACCAACCAAAGATATAGGTATCAAGGATAACTTGTCTTATGAGGAGATTCATGTTCAGATTCTAGATTGCAAAGTTCGCAAGTTGAGAACAAAGTACGTAGCATCAGTCAAAGTTCTTTGGAGGAACCAATTTGTTGAGGAAACTACTTGGGAAGCTGAGGAAGATATGAAAAAGAGATATCCACATCTGTTTGAGTCTGGAAAAAATGCAGACCAAGGTACTAATTTTCTTCTTAGTGCTCTTTAAATTATGAGTGAGCATATTGTTTGATTGCCTTTGCTTGTTGGGTGTTTGAACTTGATGTTACACCCTAAGTCTAGTAAGAGTAACCTCATTCGAGGATGAATGTTCCCAAGGGGGAGATATTGTAACATCTCGCAACTAGAAAGAACTAGAAAGAAGTTTAAAATCTGGAAATAGTTACTTTTGGAAAGAATGAAGAAATCTGGAAATTTTTAAGCAAGTTAAAGTGAGTTTTTGGTCAACTTGAAATGACCATAACTACTTGGTCAGGAAGATATAGGCGTAGTTCCAGATATGGTTGGAAATCTCTTGGAATGATCTTTCCAACGCCGCCAAGTTTGCGCAATTTTGAGTTCGTATGAGTGAGTTTTTCATTTTGGAAGTTGGGCTGTTGGATTAAGGAAATGTCCAACCCGGAATTTTAAGGGGTATTTTAGTCTTTTCATTTCCCTATTATTTTAATCCGTTTTTAGGAGTTTAATATGGTTCAAATCAGATTTTAGTCAGTTTTAGAATTTAGGATTTCACGCTAGGGCTAAGGAGAAAGGAGAAGAGAAAAGAGGAAGGAGAAAAGGGCAAATTCATCAAGATCGATCAACAAAGTTGGTGTTTCGCCAAGGATTTGCTTCTACCAGGTATGTGAGGCTTTCATAACGTTGGGATTGTTTTCCCACGTGCCAAACATATTTATTTCAGCATGGATACGTTCTGAAAGAGTTATTAAGTTGAAAGTTCTTGAATACCTATTCTTGTTTTTATGTTGTTCTTGAATTTGACTGAGTTGGGAAGTTTCTGAATTCGTTACGTCGCATCTTGGACTCGTTTCGAGTTAGGTTATTATGTACATTTGCTGGGTATCTGTATCTAAAAGTAATTTGAGAAAAAGAATCGAATTTAGGCGAATTGGGGTTAGAAAACGAAGAAGAAATTTCGTCGGACGAAATTCTAGGGTGATGGCGTGTCGCAGAGAGGATTCCCAGATTTGGGAATTTCTGTTCCGCGTCACGGAGATGTCATAGAGTCTTCTGCCTCAAAAGTCATTTTCGAAACCAAGATTTAAATATGTCTCCGCATCGCGGACCCACCTTCAAATATTAATTTTTGGTCTTTTATCATGTTTAGCTATCTAGAATCATTCCTAAACAACATGAGAACTTTCCAATCACCAATCAAAACCCTTGAATCCATAATTCAATTCAAGGATCAGTTAAGAGTCAAGTAAAGAGCAGTTAAGGTCAAAGTCAGGAGAAGCCAAGAGTCAAATTAATATAAGTTCTTAAAGTTTTCAAAAGTCTTCCACAAATGTTTTAACTTTGTTTTAAGACTTAAGTTTTGAGTTTAGTAAAGAAGTAAAGTTGAAGATCTTATCTTCAAACAAGTATATGGGGACTATGTATTCCCAAAGAGATTTTAAAATATCTTCACATTTTAATAAGAACGGAAACTGAGATTTCCAAAGACCCTTCGGGCTAGTTTTCAGAAAAGAGTAATAGCTTTCTAAATGAAGCAAGAAGGGAAACTGAAATTTCCAAAATAGCCTTTGAGCTAAGTTTTTGAGCACTAATCTCAAATCACAGAAAGAAGTATGTTTTTAAAACATAAAGAGCTAGTATATTTTTGGGAGTAGTATTGAGCACCTTTATGGGGGAGAGTTCAGATAACTCACAGCTCCCATAAACCATGTAGCCACCTAAGGTAGAAAAGGGTCATACTTTTTAGATGAATCATTTTCACAATAGACTAGTGGATCCACTTAGTAGTTCAGGTCCTATACCTTTGGTCGGGTATAGGATGCGCTAGCAGCGTGAGGAAGATCGTTGTATCATAACTATAACTCTTATGTGATGGTTGTCGGTTAGAGAAACTCCCACAGAAGTTATTGTATTTTTTATATACATCAGTCTATTGTATTTTTACATACATCTCAGAGTTATATGCATCTTTGCATACACATAGAGTTGGCATCATGTTCTTAAACAACTTTTCTTTATATTGCACTTGTTTTAAACTGCTTTATATTGCACTTGTTTTAAACTGGTTTAAATTGAAATGAGTTCAACTAAGTATTCATGAGTTGTGAAGATCCAGGTAAGTGTTTCTTTCAGATTCCCTTTCAAGCCTATGTTGTTTTAGCATTCCAACTCGCATACTCGTACATTCAATGTACTGATGTCAGTTGGCCTGCATCGTCTTATGATGCAAACACAAGTAACTAGGATCGGCATTCCAACGCACCATTGATCCAGTGAGCAGTTCAGAGTCAGTCGGTGAGCCTCCTTGCATTCTAGAGGATCTATTTTCATTGCTTTCTAGTTAGTTCATTAGGATGTTGTGGGGTTGTCCCAACATCCATCTCAGTTATTTTATAGGCTTCATAGACAGACAGTCAGTTAGTTATTTCAGTTGTTTTTACTTTTCATTTCTTATGTTAAAGACTTGACTTTGCCTAAATGTCCAGTTGAATGTTCCTCTATAACATTCTAGTTTCTTCATAAATGTTTATATGATGAGTTAAGTCTTCCGCTTAGTTAGTAAGTCAGTCCAAGGGTTCGCTTGGGGCCAGCAATGATCTTCGAGTGCTAGTCCCTCCCAGGGTGTAGGCTCGGGGAGTGACATATACCTTTTCCCAGCTTGGCTAGAGCATTTATATTGTACTTAAAATGTGCCTCAAAAGTGGCTCTAGCACAAGCCCAAAATTTCTTCCTTCTCTCTATGCCTCTCCAATTTTGTGACCAATTTGCCAATATATGTCTAGCACACATTCTGTGCTCATATTCTGGAAATACTTCATCTGCAGCAATTATTAGTCCCTGTAGTTGCAAAACAAAATAATAAAGATAGTTAAATTTTGGTCAATTAAAGACAAAAAAAAAATGCAGTTACCTTTTGCATATCACTAATGATAGTGATCTGGAAACCATCTCCTAGATTAAGATCATCTTGCAGAATGGTCATGAACAATTTTCATGTGGCCTTGCTTTCAGTACCAATTACTGCCCATGCTATTGGATACATTTGGTTGTTTTCATCCTTAGCAACAGCTACCAAAAGTTGACCTTTACAAATTCCTTTTAGAAAACACCCATCCAGCCCTATACATATTTGCATCCTTGTTGGAAACCCTTTTTCATAGCATCAAAACATATATAAAAAGAATGAAACTATTTCATCCCATTTTCTGATTCTGAATCTGTAAGCTTCACAACGCAAGTGCTACTAGGATATTTTTGGAGTAACACATCTTTGTAGTCTAGGATTCTGTTAAATTCTGCCACATGATCCCCCATAATTTCCTTTAAAATATTTTTTCTTGTTTTTAAAAAAAATGCCTTGCATACATAAACATTCAACTCTTTCCTCACCAAATCTTGTATTTCCCACCCTTTTATACTAGGTTGAGAAATAATCCTATCTTTCAGATACTTACATAAAAACTTTGAATTACATAAAAAGTTATTGTTGGTCCTGATAAATTTGTGCCTTGGGTTGTAGGTTTTGATAGTGAAGTTTTCACTCCTCCCTTCTTTTCTTACGTACAATAGCCATGGACAACCAGTTTTACACTTGACTCTTACTCTAGTACTCTCATTCACATACTTGTCCAACTCAATTGCTTTTAATAACATATTTTGTAACTGCCTCTCTAAATTCATTTACACTTTCAAATACCAAACCACACTACCATATTACAACATCACAAGTAGAATCATAAATCACTCTATTACTCTTCTTTCTCCCCCTAAACTCCCTACTTCAAGTTCATCATCACAAATAGGTTGTTCTTCATCACTTTGGAAACTATCACAATTAGAACTGTCATAGTATGGCTCATCCTCTGTTAGCTTACCCTTGAATTTTTTTTTGCCTTTTTCAACATCTTCATACCCTTCATCAAGTCCAACTTCACCTAAAAAAACCTTTTGTTTTTTCCTTCTTCTTTATCCTCCTACTTTCTCTAAACTTTCTCACATCTTCCTTAACAAATCTCAACTCCTCATGCAAATCACTTCCATAGTCAATAGATTGGTCGGAACAAATAGAATTATTGTCGATATCTTCCTTTACATTCTCTTGAGTACTTGGTTCAACTTCCTCTTGAATAGAAGGTTCAGTTCCTTGTTGGACAGAAGGTTCAACTTCTTCTTCAGTATCAGTCCAATCTATTGAAGAATAACCATCATCACTTTCTTGTTGGACACCTGCAACCCTATCATTCTCAACTCTTTCACTAGATGGAAAGGCAAAAGAACCTAACCCTAGATCTATTTGTTTTTGGTTGTGCAGTTAAAGAACCATCTAATTCCCCATGTGCATTAAATGACTCACCAACTTGACTTAAAGATTGACTAATTTGGCCTTCAGTGGGACCCACATCCTCCAGAATAGTGTCATGACACACATAAATATCTATTGTGTCATCATCATGCATAAACAATGCAATGTTACAAATGTCCATGTCATTTTTCAATTCCACCAGATCACCTCTAGAGATGGAATGCATAAGTTTTCCTAACTTACTAATCCCAAAAAACTTAGCATAATCTGCAAATTCAGGAATTGACAAATGATCTTCATCCACATTCTCTACATATTCAGTCATACCCCCAACATATACTGGACCTACCTCACTCACCAAGATATCCCCAAATTTGAACCTTAAATTGAGGTACTTAGTAGCCATAGTGTCAACCTATAACCACAATAAGAATCAATATATTGTACAATGCATCAACAACAAAACAGAAGCAACAACAACAAAACAGAGGCAACAACACTAAAACAGAGACGACAACAACAAAATAGAGGCAACAAAACCAAATTTAACTCATAAGCATATAATTATACAAGGAAATTTACATAAACATATAATATTTAACAATACAAAGACATAATAGATGAATTGGAACCTAAAACCTCTAAAATATTAATTTTACTCAACAACATACAAATATACACAAGGAAATTACAAAAAAACCCCAACATTTAACAATACCAAAATAGAATATTGAAATCAGAACCCTAGAATCTTAATTTTACTAAAAAGCCTTAATTTTTTGAACTAATTGCCAGAAACCCTAATAGTCATGCATGCATAAGCTGTAAAAGTTCATAATAATACTTTCATTAAGTGAAAATTCTAGTTGAAAACTATCAAACCTCTAATTGGAATCAAGCGGAAACTATAGCGAAACCCTAGTCGAAAAATATGGCAAAATATAAATGAAAAAGTAAAGGAAACAAACAATAACACATCATAAGAGTGGATAATCACTTACTTGGTAAGAATTTTAGACAAGATCTAAAGAAAATCGACCAAACGCTTCACGAAATCGAGCAAGAACTTCACGTCTAAGAACTGCAACTGACCCAAATCCAGAAAGAGTTTCGCGAAATCTGCCCTTTACTCCGTCGATTACACTTCTTAGTGAGCCAAAAGGTTTGAAATCTTCCCTTTACTCTGTCGATTACACTTCTTAGAGAGAGATTAGTCTGGAAGTTTTGAGCTTAGTGAGAAGTCTTAAGAAGTTTGACATTTATTTATCTAGGTGGCTAATATTTATCCAACTGGAAATCTACATCACCACTTTTGTCAACTTGTCATGCACGTGTAGACACGATTGGAGTGGCCGGACCATGCAGATGTACGCGATGGAGGAATAAATAAGTTCGTGGGGAGGGAGGGGGGTAATTAAAACGGAATATAGTTTAGGTGTACACTGAATAAAAAGCTTCAAATTTAGGGGAGTAATGAGCACTTTTCCCAAACTAAATATGAATTTATATAGACAAAATAGAGGAAATGAAAAAATAAAGACTTGAGAATGAAATATTTCTTACATTCATGTACTTCTTTTTTGTTACATGTTAGTTCATTCACAAATCATTATGATGAAGAATAGAAAGGATAATCTTGAATGTGAATGTTCATGAAACTAAATATGAATTTATAGGCAAAATAGAGGTATACCATAAGACATCATAAACTTACAAATTTAAGTTTGGAGGTTATGAATATAAAATTATGTGAGTTATGAATATTATTAAAGGGATAAGGTAGAAGTACCCCCCTAGACTATGACCGAAATCTCAGAGACACACCTAAACTTTACTAGGGTCCTATTACCCCCTAAACTAATTTAAAATAGAAAAATACACCACAAATGCTAACATGGCATAAAGAGTGTGCACACTCTCTTGAAGGCAAGTGATGAGTGCACAAATTGGACACATGTTATTTTTTTATTAGTAACTTTATAATTAGTTAGTACACATTTTTCTTGATATTAAAACTTATATAGATTTAATTATTTTTATTTCTTACTTTGTAAAATATTTATTTAAATTTCTTTTCACTTTAAACTTTTTTAATTAAATTATTATCTTTTCACTTTTAATTATTTTTTAAAAATTATGTGTATTTTTTTAAAAATAATTTAAAATTGTCCTTTAATTTTAATGTTTTATTTTTTTTTATGTTTTATTTGATTTTCTTCACTTATTTTGATATTCGTTCAAAATTAACTTATTTTAAATATAAGACATTTGGAATTAAATTTGAAATCGAATCAAAACGAAAGACAAAGAAAATAAAAATCAATAGAAAAATAAAAGAGAAAAAACAATGAATGTAGGTGGAAAAAAAAGTTTCGTTACAAGGTAAAAAAATGTGTATTAACTTAATTTAAATACAAGATAAAGAAACTAAGAATATTTTTTTAAAAAATTAATTTTTTGTAAAAAGAATCAAGAAGAAAATTAATTTTTTAAATATTTTTTTATATATAATATTTTTTAAAAAAAATTAATTTTTAATTAAAAAATATTTACACACTTGGTGGGCGAGTGTGTACAAACACAACCAACTTGGGTGGTTGAAGGTGCCACGTCAGCACAAAAGGTGCACAAAAAATACGAAAAAATGAGTTCATGAGGGGTAATAGGACCTTCGTTAAGTTTAGGTGTGTCTCTGAGATTTCGGTCATAGTCTAGGGGTTACTTATGTCTTATCCCATTACTAAAAGTAAAAATTAAAGAGGAGTAAGTTATGGGTAATAACTCCTTGTGAATAAATTAAAAGGTAAAGAGAAAAGTACTTAATTTTTTTTTTTTTTTTTATCATTTATAATTAGAAATGAGACAAATAAATTAAAAAAGAATGTGAAGAGTTTTCGTTGTAAATGTAAGAGCATATTTACTTGTAATATACATATACTAAAAGAGTATATTATAAGAGTATATGTATATTGTTGTGGTATCATTAAGGTTTCTTGTTTTGAAATTACTCATTAGTCACTGATACTATAAGAGTATATATATACTCGTATGGTATCATTAAGGTTTCTTGTTCAGAATTTATTCATTAGTCAATGATACTATAAGAGTGTGTGTGTATATATATATATATACACACACTAAATGCATAAGTACCCCCCAACCTATGCCCGAAATCTCAGAGAAACACTTATACTATACTAAGGTCCTATTACCCCCCGAACTCATTTTATAAATAATTTTCTACCCCTTTTCGGTCTACGTGGCACTATCTTCTAGGCCCAACGCGTGTTGACAATTTTTTCAAGCTATCTGGTTGATAGTGCCACGTAGGCCGAAAATGGGTAGAAAATTATTTATAAAATAAGTTGGGGGGGGGGGGTCATAGGACCTTAGTA
>JAJOOS010009684.1:0-28060 GCA_029582725.1 Solanum chiquidenum | reverse complement strand
AAATACATAGCTAGGGTTCTGGAATTCATGTAATAAACTGAATATTAACATACTAATCTGATTTGGATCATTCTAACAGCTAAGAACCCAATAATTCTAACATTCAAGAAACCCTAGGTCTAGTCATAATAAGGGAATCAAGAAACTGCATGAAAACTAGGGACCTAATGGGTGAAAGGAACCCACTAATGAAATCCCACATGCCTGGTGACGAATTTCACAGAGAAATCCTTTGATTTCTAGGCTGGAACTGAAGAAAACTTGTTGCATTCTTCAACTAGGTTTCTTGACCTTTTTCTCCTCTTAGCGTTCTATTTTTCTATGTTTTGATTAATGACTTTGACTTAGGTAAGTTCTAGTTATGTTTCTAGGCTTAAACTGACTAAAATCTCATGATTTAGGGTTTAAACGACGTATCTTAGGAGTTAAATGAATTAGGAAAAGACCAAAAGACCCCTGACTTAACTGCTGTCGGAGTGATCGACGGACGGGACCTACGGGCCGTAGGTCAATCTACGGTCCTAGATTGGAGTCGTCGGTCAAGTCTGCCCGACAGGGCTTCACTAAAACGAGCATAACTTTTTACTCGGAGGTCGGATTTTAGCAAACTTAGTGGAGTTGGAAAAAGGATTCAATTATCTATCATACCATAGGTCATGGGACACATAATTCCTTTTGTGGTAAGAGTTATAACCATTTGAAGTTGACCCAATCAACAACTTTTATCTAACTGGCTGTTGACCCTCATCTACGGTCAGACCTATGGACCGTGGATCGAACGACGGTCCATGCTGGTCAATCGTAGTTTGTGTCAGAGGCTGGGTAAATGAGTCTTGATCCATGGACCGTGGTCTGACCTACGGACCGTAGGTCTGTCTGTGGATCGAGACTTAGCCGATTTTGTGAGCTGGGTTTCGGGAGGGGCTGCAGTGGTGAACCACGGACCACCAGCACGGACTGTGGTCTGACCTACGGTCTGTGGATGGCAACCGTGGGTTGCACCTGCAACTTCTCAAAATCTACATTTTTGGTCTTTTTCGGATACGGGATTTTAAATGTTCCTTCTCATGTATCTCTTCTTCTATCTTTCTTTGTTGTCTTTGATTTCTGCATTTTTATTCGTAATTTGTGACGAGAATTAAATCATTTGGTATCACAGTTGAGGTTAGATTTGTTCTTACGATTCTAGTCTTGGGTTTGTTATAAAAAAATGTCCAAAAAATATTTTTCAAGAAAATCCCAAAAATATCTTGTTGATTTGAGTCTTGTTTGAAGATTCTAAGGTTAGATTAGTGTTCCCTAACCTGACTTGAGTCTAAGTATGAGATTTGGTGAAGTTTGGAGTAGGATTGAATAATCCACCATTGTTGATTAAAGAAGCATGAAGAACTTCAAGTGGGTTTTAGGATTTAGGTGAAATTGGAGAAACTTGGGTATTAGAGTTTGATCGTTATATCCTTAGGAGTTAATATCTTAAATTTGGGTGAAACCGGAGTAAAAATCCATTTGGTTTGAAAATTAGGTGTTCTGCATGTTCGTGGTGTTCTTCGTGACTTGAAGAAAGAAGGAAATGGGTTTTGAAATCTGAAGGTTTTGGCAAGGAATTGAAATATCAAAAGCATTGGGTTTGTTTCCTACATCAAAGGGAGCTTGTATTCCAATTTTCATGAAATTCTGAGCTAAAATTATTGAGGGCTTTATTTTGGGTCTTCAACATTGTTCATATTGTTCTTGGGGATCTACAAATCTTCAAGGAGCAGAATCATAAAAAAGAGGTGTTTTATCCAAAAGGAAGAGGAAAGGAAAGAGTACTTGTGTTGGTTCAAAAGGGAATTTACCAAAAGGGGCAAGTACTAACTCAAGGAAGTACATGGGGACCACAAAGAGTGAAAAATCGGAGGCTGGAAGGTCCATTAGCCGAGATAAGTCGTACTTACAAAGAAGATTCGGTGACTCGCCAAATGGGAGCTGAGCTCGCCCAAAGAACTTGCGTCTCAAAAAAATTTGGCGAGCTGAGGGTACTTCGGTGATTCGCCAAGATGATTCGGCGAGCTACAGGGACTAAGTTGGCGATGTGAATTTCAGTTTTGGGAAAACAAAAGTTTAAGTTTGGACACCCGAGCTTCATTTTATGACCAATCTCATGTTTTAACTTCCTAGTCTCATTTTCCTTGATTCCTACTCACTTCTTTGATTCTAAAAAGTAATTTCAAACTAGTAAATGTCCTTTCTTAGTTGTTGATTAGTCTTGTGTCCGTCTTCTTTCTTATGCTTTCTTTATGTGCTTTTTTTAGTTTTTACTTTGTATTTAACTTTTTTATTCAAGTCTGTTTGCTTTAATCGAGTCGTATGTCCTTCTTGAAACAATAATTTGTTCCAACCAAGAGCTTAATTGACATTTGTGTACCACCGTATTGAAACATGGTTCAATATTAGCCAAGCCAATTTGTGAGGTATTCAAAGGTGAGAAAATGTTAGTGTTGGTGAGGAGCTTTTACTACTAACCTTGTTTGCTCATTTTATAGGTACAAAGAAGTTATAAGGAAGCATGTCATCAATAGTCTCGGACCCATATGACTATGATATGGGAGACTATGATTTTAATGAAGGGGGTTATGGATGTGAGGATGATGGTAATTATGGAGGCTATGGTGATAGCCATAATCAAGAGCTGAATGGGAATGAGAGCTACTATTTTAGAGGAGAATATTAGGAAGATGGTGATCATAGATCTTATATTGAAGATAGAGAGGACGAAGAACCTTGTGATGTCTCCTATGAAGATGATGGAGCATGTGAGAGATCTTACTCCCACTTTGACAGTGAAGATGGTTCCTATGATGGTGACAGAACATATTACACTTCCCACTCCAAAGATGAAGGTGAGGCGAGGTATATTACTCTCTTATATAAGAATTATGAGAAGCATGCCCCTAAGTCTTGTGAAGATTTATATTCTTTAGCTTGTGGTAATCCTTGCCCTAGTCAGAGAGGTGTGTATGCTTACACTAGTTCAAGTCAAAGTCATTCGATGGGAATAAGAGAGTGCGCATCTCTAATGTCTAAGGATACTACATCCTACACTTCTTATTTTAATGCACACTTGTCGGGATATAGGAACCAAGGCAGATATGGGGTATGTGTTAGGTGTCTCGGTACCAAAAGAGTTAGTCTTCCTATTTTTGAAGGAAAGTGTGATCCCGAGATGTAGTGGCAATGTGATCGGAATTTCCTAAACCATGATTTGAAAGATATTAAGTAATCCATATATGCCTTTGAAAACTTTAAAGGTCTTGCATTAAGTTGGTGGAAACATGCGGGATTGCGTCGAAAACTCAATGGAAATGTTAAGGCTTTGACATGTAAAGAATTGAAAGGTCTTATGAGGTTCAAGTATATGCCAAAGGGGTACACAAAGCTTTATAATGTTGAACCGAGAAGACAAGTTCTTAGGATAAAGGTTGACATTTGTGGAGCTTTTTGTTGCAATCTAAACTACATCACTCCATCTACGGTAGCCTACTTGAGACTACCACGAATATCAAGGCATTATCCATACACCATGGAGGGATGTAAGTTTACCAAGTTGTGATGGTCACTTTCACACGCGGTGAATACTATGAGGAGGTTTGGTGTGATGTAATACCAATGGACTTTTGTCACTTATTTTTGGGAGCCAATTGGTTTAACAAACATAGGGTTCCAAACAAGATAAAATTGTCCAACAATGTTGTGGATCAATGGGGAACACATCTATTTCCTTCTCCTAAGGTGCAAAAGGAGAAACAAAAGATTGAGAGGATTAAGGGAGAGCAAGGTGGTAACCTTAGAGTGGAAAAAGGAGAGGTTGAGTGGAGTGAGTGAGAGGGTTGCCACAATCCCAATCTAACCTTTTCATTTATCCTTCACTTTATAAGGGTTCTTATGTAGGTACAAGCATTATGAATGGAGGAACATGAGTTCCTAACAAAGAGCCTACCATTGGAGGTGTGATGGATGCACTTTTGGGGTGTCCCAACATTCCTAAGGAAGTGTAATTCCATGGTAAAAAAGATCTTTCTTGCGAGCGTCAAGGTACAATTGCTAAACTTAACACTCTTACAATTGCAAATGAACAAAGTGTAATAGTCTTTATGTGAGACTAATGTTTCTTTACCATGTGTTGATAATGTACATGTTGAGAGTGTGGATACAATAGTTGATCCTATTGATGACCGGATTGATTCTTCTAGTAAGATCGGTTTGTGTCCACCTAGTGTTGACACTCGTGCATTGAGGGATAGTTCATTATCATGTGATAATTTTGTTGATAACCTTGTATCTGAGTGTAGTTCACTAAATGAAGAATTTTGTGATGTCAATGAGAAACCTTAATTTGGTGAAATTGATGATGATGTTGATCATTTGAATAGGAGTGACTCCTTGAGCATATATTTTTTTGAAAATTCTATTACTTGTTTTTCTCATAGAGATCACGTGCGTAACAATGTTTCGAAAAATGATATGTGTTTTTTTTAGGGTGAACTTTCATGTTTTAATTCTCCCATGATGGTTGATCATTCCCTCTTTAAGTACAATATCTTGTTTGAAAATGATGAAATCACTCCTAGTGAAGTGCCTAGTGGTGTGAATCATGAGAGTAGTGTAGTTCTTAATAACTATGTTTTTTATAGTAACCCACTATGGTGTGAAGATTGCCCTCCCAAAGATGGAAATCTCTTCTTGGAAGATGAGAGTACTCTTGTGGGGAAGGATTATGATAAAAGGAAGGTGGTATTTTTTTTCCCATTACCTCTTCTTCTTGGTGTGTTCCAATTCTTAATGGTATGGCCAATGATTTTGAGCCTATTAATAGTCATACCTACGAAAACATCTGAGATGAAGCTGTTTTGCGAGACACCTTTCTCTATCAGTTGTTTACATATGATGATGCTCACCCTTTTGAGTGGAGTATGTTTGTAGAAGATAAGAGTGTCAATCAGACAAAAAGGGATGTACTTGATACATGTTTATGGATTTCTTTTCCATTTGACCCCACTAATGACTTGAATTGTGGCACTTGTGTAGTGATGCTTGGTCGAGATGACATGCATAATTTGGATGAATTTGTTGATACCTTCCCCTATGATGGAAAGTCCTTCTTGAGAGTTTACAATCCACTTGACATGCCTACGTTTTGTATGGGGAAGGGTAGATTCCTAAACCCCTTTCTTTACTATTGATTTGAGTGTGATCTTGTTGATTGTGCATCTCATGGGGGTATGAGTTTTTTTTCAAAAGAAGGTGAAGTTTATCTTAAATTCGCCATGATGTCTCTGTGTGTTCCTTCTTGTGATTTAATGAGTACTAGGATCCTTGAACCAAGTTGTGATGTTGCACATAGGAACACCTTAGATGACCCCAGTGTGCATGACACCTTTCTCTATTATCTATTTGCATATGATGATACTCATGCTTTTGTCTGTAGCATATTTTATGTTAATCGTACTATCAATAGGGAAAATGGGAGTCTCCTTGACTCGATGCTATATAATTCCATCCCATATGACCCCAGTGTTGGTCTAAATTGTGATGAGTTAGTAACACTTTCTTTCTTTCATATGATTCTTACTTGGTGTTATTACGTGATCCTATGTGCTTGAATGAGGCATGTTTGTCAATTTATGTGGGGAATACTTTTGTACTTTACCCCGCTCATGAATTGAGAATAATTAGCTTCTTGAAGTTAGCTAGTGCATTGGATGGAGTCTTAATTTGGGTTAACATTGTTTATGACGTTGCACTTAGGTATGAGGGTGTTCATGTGCTACCTGACTTAAAAGGGGAATTGTGCTTGTTGAAATGTTGATCTAATGAGGGTTTATATGTGTAGTTGCCTAAGTGTAATGATTCGTTCACTCTACCCCTTTGTCAAGGTCTCTTAAGTAGCAAAGTATCTCTTGTTTTGATGTGTTACAAACCCTTTGTTGAGCATTTTGATGCTTTGTTATATCTCAAATTTGTGCATCCTTGGCATGGTGATAGAATAGTTATTGCTAATGCTAACCCTCATGCCATGAGGATCTTGTTATTATTTGCTTTTCATGTGGTTTCGCAATGTTTGGATTCGAGGACGAATCCTTTTCAAGAAGGAGAGAATGATGCAATTCAGATTGCCTCAAGGCCATTCACTCCAAGCCAAGTTTGGGAACTTCAAAGGATGGAAGGATTGTTCAAAAAGATGGAGGTTCTTCAGTTTGAGTTAATGACAAAGAGGGGGTTCCATGCCTTGAATAGTAATATACGCGCTTGGAAGGAGCTCCCAATTGAGCAATACCATGTTTGGATGATAGCTTGGAGTGTGGGAGGTCTAACGAAGCACGGAAGAGCGAGTGAAGAAGCTTCCTCATTCAGCGAGAAGGAGACCACTTTGGCGACTCACCAAATGCCTTAGGCGAGGGCTCCAGGCTCGCCTAAAGTTCCAGAGAGCTGCAGGGAAGCTTCCACCTTCGGCGAGCTGGAGGTCAATCAACGACTCGTAGAGTTCCTTAGGCGAGCACGACCCAGATCATCGAACTTTATAGAATGCTTCCAAGAAAGGGTCACGTCGCCGACCTAGTTGGCAATTCACCGAGTTCATTAGGTGAGCCCGATTCAGCTCGCCCTTTATCCTTTTTGCAACACTTTTGGGCCTCTTATGATGTAATAGCCTAAAACTATAAATAGCTAGTTTGGGTCTTCTTTTTAGGTAGACTATTTTGAAAATGAATGATTGATGAATTGCATCTCCTTTGAGATGATTGAGAACTTGGTGAAGCTTCTATGGGTTGCTTGGAGATTCAACTTCCTTGAGGTCTTCGTAAGAGATTCGGTGCTTGATTCGGATTAATCGATTGAGGTCTTTAGGTTTAATATCCCTTTAGGTTTCTTTTTCTTTTCTTGTGTCAATCAATTTATCTTGATTAGGTGGTTGTTTAGGGATTGTAATTAGAGGTTTTATTATTTAATACATCATTTAGTTGTCAATTGTTCCTTCTCTTGTATCTCTTCTTCTATCGTTCTTTGTTGTCTTTGATTTCCACATTTTATTCGTAATTCGTGGTGAGAATTACATCACTATTACTCTCATTAATGCTTCTAAGTCTTAAATCATGAATCCACGAGGAGAAAGGTAGGGTTTTCAAGCATTCTTCCAATTTTGTCAAGAACTTTGTTCTTCCATGTATTTAAGGCTAATCATAGAAATGGACTAAGTTCGTCCTCACGCCCTAAATCTAATATTATTCGGTAGAGTTAATTTCAATATCCTACCCAAAGTTTCAATGAAATTCTAGATACGAATTGTGTTCTTCTGTATTCTAATTTCTTGATTATGAATTATGATATATCATGCATTGAGATTCTAGTATTTTCACATGAACCTTATTTATTGAGAATTTTTTCTAAAAGTCATATTTTAAAGGTTCCTATATGTGTTTTGCCTATACATTGACTTCAAACTTTGAAAGTAAGTCCATGAGCAGTTCTCCAAAATGCATAATTTTTGAAAAGGTTTTTTGAAGGATGGAAGTGGTTTCTTATGCATTATTTGTTAATTGAGGATAAAAGAACATAATTGATTCTTTTTTTAAAAATCATTTTAGTAAAGTAAAGTGAAGTAAAGGTAAGTTCTCTAAAATAGGACTATTGAACATTACTGATATTCATTATTTTTGGAGTAGTATTGAACACTGAATTGGGTAACAGTCAATTTTTAACTAAAAGCCCTATAAAATAGTAGTTTCTCTAGGATAGGATCGTACCGACTTTTGGGTGACTCCTCACCGCCTCTTTGTAAGGCATATTAGATGGATCCATACTTATAGTAAGCATCATATACCCCGGTAAGGTATAGGACGGTCCTTGCCATGTGAGTGGAATATTGTATCATTTGTAGGATCATAGTGACGGTTGTCGATTAGAGAAGCTCCCCAACAGAGTAATTTTTTTTTATTTTCATCTTTCTTTCATTGCATATCTTATTGTAAAGGAACAAATAGTTTTCACTACTTGTTCATATCTTGGTTTTCTTGAGTTATATTCAGTTATCAATTCAATAATTTTTTTATTCAGCCATATTACGCACCATACATTTAACGTACTGATATCATTCGATCTGCATCATATCATGATACATATACATGTGTTCATGATCATCAACAAACACTCTGTTGAGATCACTCCACTTTCCAACAACTTTTGGTGAGACCTCCTTACTTTCGGAGTACTCTAGATGATTATTCAGTTTAGTATTGATTTATTTTGAGGTGTTGTGAGTTTTGTTCCACCACCTATCTTGGTATTTTAGAGGCTTCATGGATAGACAATGTTCTATTGTTTCCAGTATTTTTCTCAGATGTTTTATTGAAACTTATCATTGATGTCAAGTATTTTCAACCAATGTTTCAGAGTTTTCTTTAAATGATTGAAATTATCATATATTAAAGCTTTGTGTATACCATAGGGCCCTGTTAATCATAGTTAGTCAGGCCAAGGATTCATTTGGAGCCAGCAATGGTCTTTGAGGGCCAGTCACGTTCAGGGTGTAGTCTCGGGGCATGACATGAACAGAACAAGCGAACAATTTCTTTTCATTTTGGCTCAAAATTATTGAACAATGAATTATTTCATCATTTTGGACAATCTTATAAGTCAGGTGGTCTAAATTCAGAATAGTTTATGATCCATTTCTAATCCACTAGCTTACAACCAACACAACATGAATCAAGACAAGTTCTAGATGTATCAACAAATAATTAATGATGTACAAAATTCTCACATCCACATGGCACAGAACTTCACTATCAATTCCTTACTATCAAGTTTTATGCATACATATTAAGCATAGTTGTCACATTCATATGCATACATTGCCATAGATAGATCCTCAACCATCATTAAAATCAAAGATACGTTGATGTCAAACAAAATATAACATATATTGTCACTCTTTACTGTTGCAACTATTTTTTCATTCTTATAGAGACACGTCTCTACAACACTTATAGTACTAGGAATAGTGTATATCAGTGATGCCCTAGGCTTCAGAGTCTGTAAATTGTGCTGAGGCTTTTGTATCTCTTGAAACATGAATAGTGGTGGCGGTAGTGGCTGGCGCACTAAATGAGACCTCAAGAATCCCCTCAGAAGCTGGTGGTGTAGTAGTTAGAGTTTGATACTCCATCACAAAATCAACTCCACTAATAAGTTCTACCACTACTGGCATTGAGCTGGAAGAAGCTTCACTCATACAAGCTCTCAACACAAATAACCTCAGTTTCTCATCAACCCCCGACCTCCTCTGAGCTTCCAATATATCTTTGTGCAAACTCAATAAGTCAATAGCCAACTCCTCCCTCTCCAATTCCACAATATCTGGACTTGAAAATTTCTTTGTTGTCCTCTCTTTTATATGTATGAGCTCAAAATCCCAAAGGTAAAAAAAGGATTGTACTTGAGTCCTTAATGCATAATCTATTGAGTTCATATGTGTCGTTTCATTTCTCAAGTTTATTTGCTGAAGTCCATATAAATCTTCATTTTCTCTTTTTCTCTTTTTCTCTGACCATAAGATTTTTACAAAATTATAAGAATCAAATAGGGAAAGGACAATGAACTTGAAAACGACAATAATAATACAATATATAGAGAAACTATATGTTTCATTGTGACTTCGTTAACTTTTCTTACCAATATTTTAAGGGATGTCACGTTCAGATAAGTAGTGAACATCTCGCTGATTTTTAATGTAAACCGCCTTGCAATATTCAGTACATATTCCAACTGCATAATGTTTGATCAACTTGTTAACTCGAATATGTGTTTTACGTCTCGGTGTCACCTGCAAATTAAACTCGTTTAACGAACATGCGTACATAGAGTCAATCTCAATAATTTTTCTAATATAATTTTCTTGAGCTAACCTGCAATGTTTCTTTACTGAAGCTTAATTTCCTCTTTGTTCCACGAACATCCCCATATACAAGAAAATTGTAAACCTCAATCAAAGATCGAAACTTTTTGTTTGTCTTCAGATGATGGTAGACATGTTTGCCAATAATTATTAAATATTTATTTTGTCACAATCTCATAAAAGGAAACTTATGTAATAATTTTTTTGGTAGGAAAACATGTATATTATTCAAAAGGAAACTTACGTAATCGATAATTGAACCACATGGACGAGAAGTATTCTTGATGATCCAGTATTGTATTCTCTGTTCAAATGTATAAGTATGCACGTAATGCATATTTTTGGGTATCATCTCATTCTGCAACCAAAACAAGTTGTATTTATGGAATAAAAAATTATCCAAAATCTATTCTCAAAAGGTAATTATTTGAATTAAGTTGGGAGCATCAATATTTTGTACATCAAGTGGTACACACAAGATATTGGAGTATCAATATTGTATATTCTAAAAGATCATGGTTTGGCCAGCACAATACGATGGAATCTATTTCTCAATATGTGTAACTGCTTGTGTGGTTTATTTTGTTTTCGTTTCTCCCATTTGAACTTCTTTTATTAATGGAAAAAAAATGACTAACTTCTACTTCTACCTATATATGTATAAATTTTAATCAAATTTTGTAGACAAATCAATGATGGTTGTGGTTATGTATCTTTAAAGATTCACTACATCAGAGTTTCATTTCTAATTTTGTTTTTCCTGGGAAAATCAATTTTGAAAGTTTCTCTTTCAAAGAAAATTGTTTAAAGTTATCACAACCTCTAGATTTATCACAAATTAAATTTATTTCCACCATAGGAATGTTATTTATCTTTGCATTTGGTCAAACCTAAGATGATTGACCTCCTCCAGGAAAAAATCATGAAAAAACTTAGATCCATCTAACTAGTACTTGTAATTAATTTCCAAACTAGAAAACTTATATGTTCTTCATTACACTGGTACATGAAATGACTCTATGCAAATATTATTAACATAATTATCAATTTTAGTAAAAAAAAATTATATACATTTTTTGAGGGATGAAATAAGAGAAGATCACTTGACATAGTTTGGTCATATCATAGGTTGTTTTATATATTGATGAGTCAATCCATTAGTTTTTGAAACTATGGTAAGGGGAGGTGATAAATCTCATATAGAAGAAAGTTTTCTCAAAAGACTTATCATTTCTTAGCATGAATTTCACAAATTTCATACATTCACCGATATCGCCTTATTCCATCTATTACCATTATCATTGCCCACCATTATAAAACACCGCCATCAACAACTCACAACTACTATCCTCAACAATCACCACTATCAATCACTACAATCAATCAACACTAACTATACTACTTACAATTATTATTGACATCAATCAATAAATTATAGAACTATCAACCACCACCGAACTAATTTCATTAACTTTTAATACAACAATTACAAATATGTCTACTATCAACACACCATTATTAGTCAACATACCATCCTCAATTGATATTCATAACCACCACCAATATCCATCACACACCATATTATGTTTTTGAAATATTTTATTGATGTAGTATGTTTTTTATTAATTTTTAGGGGAAATGGCTTAAATGACACCTATATTATGATTAGATTTGTTGTAACACACTCATACTGTATGGAAGGTCCTATGACTCGCCTGGATATTTTTGTTAAAATATTTTTTGACATTTATCGGGTTAGCGTAATAGAAAAATCAAAGTTTTCTTATTTTGTTTGTACAAACACATTGATTAACTAGAAAAACAAAGGTTTTCGATCGTTATAATTATCATTCACACTTTTTTTTAATAGAAAAAATCAATTGAAATAGTCGAGTTTTGGCTAATAAAAGTTAAAAAATTGTTCTTTTAGCCATTTTTTCTAAGTCTTATATTTATTAATTTATTTAATTGAGATTTTTTTATAATCAAATGTACAATAATAAGCAGTCTTATTATTTAGTATTTATATCTTAATACATCATCTTAATATTGAAAAGTATATTCAAAGATTCATGTACATGTTATTATTCAAATATTGACCCAGAGAATTTCTCTTTATTTCATAATACAATTAACATTAAAAAGTTGTTCAAGAACCCATCAATTTATTTTTTTACATCACTTAAACTTAAACAAATTGTAAGTGGAGAATCTTTTCAAAATCTTACCTCCAAAACATCGGCTCTTACTTCATCAAGTGCGGTAAAATACATTGGAACCTCCATTAATATTGCATCTTCATCATCGTCAATTTTGTGTTGCTTCTAGTATAAAATATGAAAAAAATTGTAAGATCATATGTAAAACGAAACTAATGTGCTAGAATACCCCAAAAAAAAAGATGAGTGTCCATCAATCATATGCATTCTGTTACAATATTAATGATAGTTGTGGTCACGTATCACGTAAGTTTCACTAAATTTATTTTAGAGGATGTACACAACTTCTAGGTCTATCACAAATTAAATTAAGTTCCACCATACCAATAATAGTTTTTTATTTTGACCAAACCTAAGATGAACGATCTCATTTGTCCTTACTTAGATTTACCAGAACTTGCATTTCGAAATAGAAAAATTCATCCTATTCATTGCATTGGTATGTGTAATGGTGTTATCTGGTTATTATTACTAAAAATGTCCTCCTTAGCCAAATATATTATATCTATATTTTTTAAAGAAGGATAAAATTAGAGAAGATTGTTTGGGATAGATTGTCTATGTCATAGGGTGTTTTATAGATGTATCGGTCCATTCGTTTAAAATTATGATAGGTGAAGGTGTTAAGTACTACGTACTAGGAACATGGTCAACCTGGAATTATTATGTTCGCGATTCTTCATCCACGGATGGATAAAATGCTCCAGTTTTCCATTCTCATATGAGGCCGAAAAGTGGATTGGGAGCAAGTCGGCACGAAGTGATTCATCATGCTCAAACATGAGCCGATCGCTCGTTAGGGATGTTTTATAGATAAATAAATTTCCACAAATGGAATGAAAAGTGGGACCATGTTAATATGGAAGAAAGATGGCTCAAAGAACTTACCAAATTATTCACACATGAACAATGAAGTACATTAGCATATCTATTCAAAGATTTCTTAAAATATAATAGTTCACCAATTCCATTTATTCACCTCTATCTCACACCCCTTCATTATCAATTTTCTTCATCATTGATCACCATTATCAACTACAACAATCAACTACCCACAACCACTATTCTTAATGACCACTACTACCAATCACTACAATCAATCAACAACCCCACCAGCCACTATTTGCAATTGTTATTTATTTACACCAATCATCATCATAACAAAAATCAACGAACAATATCAATAATCACCATCATAATTCACAACTATATGTTGTCAACCATCATCATCAATCACCACAACTATTAGTTATCACTATTTTCCAACTATCAACCACCACCAAACTATTACTATTAACTTCAACCACTACCACTATCAATAGCTACATTTCTAAATGACAGCCACTATCAATAGCTACAATCAATTCACACCTTCAACAACCATTATTTACAATTATTATTTACACCAATCATCATTATAAGAAAAATCGGTAAACAATATCGAAAACTACCATCATAATTCACAACTATATATTGTAAACCGTCTTTATCAATCATCATAACTATTAGTTATATGTATGGTTCAACTATCAACCGCCACAAATATACTACCATCAACTTCCACCACCACTGCTATTAATAGCTACTATCCACAACACCATTAATAGTCAATAAATCTTCCTCAATTGACATCCACCACAACTATAGCTAACCATCACAACCATCAATCATCAGTTATTTTAAAAAAAATATTTTACTGATGTTATATTAAATTTATTTTAGTTTTATAATTTTCTTGGTAAATGGCTGAAATGACACATTTAGTATGACTGAATTCACTGTAATACACCCATAATTTGCAAGTCCTATGAGCCTTTGATGTTTGCGTAATCAAGACACAACTTTCAATACAAGTGTCTACGATCGTGCAGTAGTATAATAACACAACCAAGGGTTGGGGTCGAGTCCCAAGGGAGTGGTGGTGAAAATTAATAGAAAAATAAAATTAAGTTCTAATTAGTTGTAGCTATAAACATGTTAAATCTAAGGGGGGTGACACAAGCGTCAATTAACAATGGGGGTTTTTGTAACAAGTAAGCAAAAATAGCAAAAAATGTAAATAGTACTAATATGGAGACGGGATTCTTGGGATATGATTGGAATACGGGATAGCTTAAATCATTGGGTACCTTATTTTGGTAGTAAATTCATTGAATATTTGTGACTAGGCTAGACTATAGTGGGGATAAATTCTAACACGAGCAACTTACCCCGAATCAAATGGGTTCCTCTCGGACACCCACTTACCGCATGAAGAATAACCTCCGCCTTAGCCCACTCACTCTCTCGAGCTCAGTCTATGGGAATGAGACTAGGGTTCACTCTCTCGAGCTGAACCTCATGTCCACCCACTTTCACCGGCCATCAATTTAGTAGTCTTAGTTTTACGACCTCTCTCTCAAGCAAGCTGAAAACACAAAGGTGAAATCGTATTTGCAACTACAATTTCATTAAGTTCCACCACAACTACTAAACGAAATCTCATTAAAACAACAAATATAAACCACCACCAAGAAAGACCCAACAGATAATCTAACCCATATTCACAAAATCACACCCCAAGAATTGGGGTTTTAGCTAGACATGCTATAGAGATAGAAATTTATACCAAAATGAGTTTGTATTCAAATGAGTATGAAGATTTAAGTCTCAAAACAAGTCAAGAGTGAAGAATCCACAAGACCCAAGTCCAAAATCTTGGAGTTGAAACCCTTTGAACCTTCAAGTTCTTCAAAAACCCTCTCCAAACTTAGAACTCAAAAATAGAAGTTAAAATTCTATATTAAAAATCTAATATTAAAAACCTCTTCTCTAAAATCTCTCATCTTTAAGATAAAACTCTCAACGAGTATTTATAGTTTTCAAAAATCTGTGCTGCAGCAGATCATTCGGTGTCGTTAGTCGAGATCACCGATCAACTTGGTGATCCACCCTTTGGTAGATTTCATCATTGTTTTGCTCTATCCTTCAGTATCATCGTGTTTTGGATCATTGGGCAACATAGTACTGCTTCGCGGAACTGCTTGGTGACACGCCGACTGCTCCTTTTCTCCGCCGATTGATCCTTTCCTTCAGGGCTCAGCACACTGGAACAAAAGGCGAGACTAAGATCTTTTGGCGATTCGCCGAATGGGTTTAGTGATCCACAGATCTTCATTTCTTCATTCTTTCAGCTGACTTTGTTCCTTTTTGCTAAGTAGTGTCCATGCTTTGTCTCAAAATCCAATTACCTGAAACTTAAGTGTTTTCATCAGATATTTAGACAAAATATGCATTTGAGGACACTAATTCTATCAAAATATAGCCCTAAATGAGTCCAATTTGTGGACTCATCAGCCTTTATCAGGTGAGAGAAATAAAAAGTCAACTTTTTGTTATTTCATTTGTACATGCATGTTGATTTAAAGGTAAAAATGAAGAAGTTTGATCGTTATCACTCATTTGCACTCTTACAACCAGTGGTTTCAAAAATATTTTTGGGGTGGCTCACGAGGTGAGTCTTAGTGCTGAGGGGGGCTTAGAATTTGGGGCGTAAGCTCCGAGAATAAAAATGTCAGTCCTAGACATAAAAATGTACGCCCTGGGCATTAAATTTTTAATTTTTTTTAGAACTTCTTTTGCTTTAAGTCATAGTTTTTGTTATTAGTGTAATGATATTTCTCAAATAATAATTATAATACTTATTTCTTCACTATTGGTTATTAATACATTTCTCAAATAAAAATTATAATATTGTTTTCTATATATTATAGGTTATTTATTAAAATTTATTTGTAGAATCATTGAAAGTTTTACTTTTACTTATTTTCTTTATAATAAAATTATAACATTGAATATACATGATAGTGTGCCCCATAAATCTCTGGGACTTACGCCTTGTGTCTCGGAGCTTACTCCTCGCCACTAACAACATTAAATGCCTTGCCTCACGCCCCCATCTTTTAGAAAATTGCTTCCAACAAAGTAAAAATAGTAACCCTTCCTTCACACTTTAATTGAAATTTAATCTCATAAATTATTATATTCTTTCATAATCAAATTTCGGCATGTGTCACAGTGGATAAATGTCAAAATGATGCTTTTAAAAAAATATTCAAGGGGATGCTAGGTCCTCCATAAAGTATGAGTGTGTTACTGCAAATTCGGTCATAGTTTAGTATCATTTATGCATTTTTCCTATACTTTATATTTATTACATTTTCAATGAAAGAAACTTTTTACATATTCATATGTTCGATAATAAGTATTCTTATAATTTAGTCTTCAAATTTTAATATGTAATCTTAATATTGAGTAGTCTATCAAGAGATTTTTAATGCACATCTTATCATTCATATGCACATTCATATTTAGAAGTCTTATATATAATCTTAAAACAAATATGTGGCATATTTTTTTTTACTTTTATTATATTTTTAAAAATTTAAAACTCTCTTCATATATTATAACCATTAATCTATAATAGTAAATAATATCTTGTCGACAAAATTTATCTTGAATAACCTATCATTTTTGGCATTAATGTAAGACTTAACTAAAAAAAGGAAAATTAGCATAAGAAGTTGTTCAATAAAGGAACTTATAATCGGAGGAACTTTACAAAAGCTTACCTCAATAACATCAACCTTTGATTCTTGGGATGTGATAAAGGATATGGAAACTTCCATTAATGATGCATCTTCATCACCATCCACTTTGTACTGCTTATTCATATTCAAGTATCAAATATGAAATGAAAATTGATTAATATTTTGTTAATTAAATACTTGTATAAAGTGATGAAGAAGGTTTCCAAAAAGATGTAAATTACCCGCTCATTCAAATATATACATACATACAGTTACACTTTTATTATTAAAAAATCTATATTTAGTAAGCATGCATTGAACGCTACAACTACTAAATTACAACATCTAGGAACAAAGACAAAATTAGACAGCTAATGCATACACAATAGTTTGATACAATATAGTATGGAGACATTTTCCGGGTATATGAAACTAAAGATTAAGCATACATTTGATATATATATATATATATATATGTTGGTGTGACATTTTAATATTAATGAAAATATATTGTATGTCACATTATGTATCATGGTATGTCTATTAGTGGACATTACATTTGTGCCTCTTTATTCTCATCAATTGTGGAAGAAAGTAGCCATTAGTTGTTAGTAACTTATGTAACCACCAATTCTTCATTTCATCCATTATTCTATCTTTATGTCCTGTAACTTATGTAACACTTGGACTATTCATTTAGAAAATTTACTACCCACTATCTTCCTATTCATTGCAAGGAAGAATTCATCACCTATAAATAGTGTAGTCTTCCTTGTGTTGGATAGAAGTAGATACAACAAGATGTATACAATAAAATATAGAGTGAAACAGATGAGTAGTATTGTATTGTATTTATATTGAGATTAGTGTAGTGAAAGAGAGAGTAGAGGCGTAGAAAAATATTCTATGTCTTCAAATATATTCACTATACAAAAGAGCATAATTATATGTTGAAGGAAGGTGTTCTTATGTAACGACTCAAAAAATGATAGGTTGAACTAGAGCCTCATTGTGTGGGTTAGTGTGACCTTAAGTTGATGTCTAGGCTGTTTTAGACCTAATTTGAGCAAGGAAGAAGCTTAGGGTGAAATCAAGGGCCTACACTAGCAAGATAGAGTGAAAAAAACCATGTTCATTGAGGGGCCTTTTGGCGATGGGGATGCTTGATTGCCCAAAGGGTTGGGCGAGTCACCCTTGTGCCTAGGTTCTGGAACAAAGGGTGAGCTAAGTCGTAGCTCGCCAAGCTGGTTGGTGAATCCATTGGTCCTCTAGATCGCCTAGTGAACTACCCCTTTAATGAGCTCACTGGAAAATTGAGTGAGCCAAGGGTGCACTTGGCGAGTCGCCTAGTGCCCTTGGCGAGCCTAAGGGTCCAAAGGGCGAGCTTAGACGAGCAAGGTGTAAATTTTTAAGTTTTAACTTTGTTTGTCCTTAGTTCTTTTCCAAAGTTCAGTCCTCATTATTCTATTCCTTTCCTAGCAACTATATAACCCTTTTAGACTTATATCCTTTCAATTAAGTCACTCCAAATAGAATTAAAAGAAGACCCATCTACTCTCAAGCATTTCTCTCTCTAAGTCAAGAAAGAAGAAGAAGTGTGAGCTAGCTAGGGTTTGGATTCAAGGTGTTTCTTCATCAAATTTATTGGGGAATCTTAAGCAAGGTATGGTGATCCTTCATCTAGGGGTATCTTTCACCCCTAGAGTCAATTTCAAAGAAGTTTTCAAGGTTTTCAAGTTCATGAAAAACCTAGGGTTTTACTCAATCTCATGAGCTCTTTCTTAAAACGATTTCAAATGGTTACTAATGTCATATTATGATTGTATTGGTGTTTAATTAATGATTTATGATTAAAATACTCTATTAACCCATAATTTCTCTCAATTCCTAAATTGCGCCTTATGAAGTGGGTTTGTTGATTATGAAAGCTTATGATTGTAATATGTCTAAACTGCTTTGAGTTATTGAATTGTATCATTATCTATGCCTTAATTATGTTAAATTGTTGGTGTGTTGATGATTTGAGATTCATGGCCTTGAAGGCAAGTTATGACTAAATTTCATGTTGAAGTAGAATGTGTTTATCTATTGATCCACTTGAAAGGTGGAGGTGTTTACTTACTAAAGTATTTTGAATGAGAATCTAATGAAGTTAAGGTGATCTTGTATTTAATGCATTTGTGTTAGTATTGAAAGGCTATTTTCTCAATTTGACACTTATGAATGATGATGATGGAATGTGAAGTGTTGTCTTCTATATATTGTATGTATTGAATTGGTAGGATTAGGCATCCTTTTATTGACTGATGAATGTATCTTGAATTGATGTCTTAATGTCTTTAATTGGTAGACCTAATGTTGGTAGCCTTTCATGAATGAATGAATTAATGATGAAGTATTCTAGGCTATGTCTTGAACCGGTAGACCTAATGTTGGTGGCCCTTCATGACGAGTCTAGGAACTAATGTTATGTTAAACCTTGAAATGGTAGACCCAATGGTGGTGGCTCTTTCTTGTGTGAAATGATGAACCTTGGAATGGTAGACCTAATTATGGTGGCCCTTCTAGGAAGATCAATGAGCTATCCTTAAATGTACCTTGAATCGGTAGACCTAATGGTGGTGGCCCTTCATGTGTAATGTGCTTTGGGTCGGTAGGCCTAATGTTGGTAGCCCTCTCAAGTATAATGATGTAATGTAAATGAAATACTCTATGGGAATGGAGGCTAAGCACCGAGAGGATATCGTTAGATGGAGGTTCTCCCTACATTAGGCCGAATTTCAATGAACATCTTTCATATCCCATAACTATCTACCCACATAGGATATTAGCTAGTGGATTCCATCCAAGCTAAAATGTTACTAATTCTACCTTAGGCAAGTAGAACACCTTTTTATGGTGTGGGGTCATACGACACCGGATTCCAGGGTTAGCTCTCATAGTCTATGTCGGTTAATGCCTATTCCCATCATGTGAGATGTGCATTGTGGTTTCTTGAGAAGTTCTATGAAGTGTGTGTGGTAGTATGGGATGCCATCCATGCATTGCACGAGTAGGATTTGAGAGGGTCATAGTGAGTTCTCTAAGTCTTAATGACTAATGTATGAAAGTCCTCTAAATGAAGTTATTGAAGAATGTTGACTCTTAAATGCTTATTGTGATGATGCATGCTATACTTGAGTATATTATGAGTCATTTTCCCTTGTCATGTCTTATGAAATGTTATGTCTCTTATATATGGATATTGTGTAAAGGTGAAAGGCAATGAATGGTATGTTCACTTTTGGTGGCCTTAATGTGGTGCCTTAGTGTGGATGGTGGTATGGGATGCTATCCATACATTGCACAAGGTATGGCATGAGGGTTACTTGAGGTGAAGGTCTAAGGTGAAGGTAATGGTTTACATGTTGATATCGTTCAAATGTGATATTATGACTTGTATGATGATTATACTTGTATTGTATGTCTCTTATGCTATTGTTCATGATATTTCAAAAGGTGGCATAATGCATGGTTTCCAACCAAAATGTCCCTTTTAAAGCATACTTTTGCATGGTCATCATACTTAGTACATTTTTGTGTGCTAACCCATATTTCTCTCATTTTACTACAGGTGTAGCTTCCGGTAAGTGATTTCTTCTATCTTGATTGAAGTGCTTGGATTGAGATTTCCTCCAAGGCAAAGTGGTATGTCCTCATAAATCGAGGACAAGTGTCTTTTTAGAAGTTTCTTTCTTTCCATGTAATAGATATTTCTAGTCTTTTCAATTGTAAAGGGCCGTGTCCCTACTTTAGTTTTCAAGACTTTCTTTAGATGGCCATGTGAGACTTTAGTAGACTTCCGCTGTATTTTTAAGTATTTTTCAATGAAGTTTTTTGGATTGTTGTATTTGAATAAGTTTTAATTCCGCACTATTTCTATTTCAAATGCTATGAGGCTTGTATTCGACCCCTTCGGGGTTGAGTATGTCGTGTCGTATCTAGGGGCTAGCCTTGGGTCGTGACATCTTATGGGGAGCTTTGGACTCTTCAACTAATCTAGAGGTGTTTGAGTTGTACACGTTGTTGGGCTGTTGTATCATGGAGGGGACAAGTTAAGAGATATATTGTTGGATCGGTGTAGATTATGTCATTGTGAGCTTCAATCTCCTTAAAGAGAGCGAGATATCCACGCCTCGGCCTAAAGATTTATTTATTCATTTTTTGTTCATTTTATTTCTACTGTAATTTATTATATTTGTTGTATATTACACCAATAATTTTAAGGAGATTCATGTTTAGTTACAGTTTGAAAAAGTGCGGATATTATGAAAGGGATCTCAATATCATTCCGCTCAAACGTCGCTCTCTTCAAGAGATGGAAGAAAAGAGAAGTACGGGTAAAGTATTTTTCTACTTGCTCACTTCAAGTGGAGAAAAGTTAAAGGAAAAAAAACTTTTTTACCTAGTATTTTCATGAATAAAGTGATTATACTTTTCATGATAAAATGATATTTAAAATCTTTAAATATTGGTGGCTCATGAAATGACGAAAAAAAATGTTTTTTGCATCTAGAAAATGTGGAATCCAAGCAACTACCGAAGAACTCTAGATACGAACTTCTAACCCTGATTGACGTAGATCGAGAATTCATGGATTTTAACCTTGTTTTCATTGAAGTCCCTCCCCTCCATTGTTTTTGAGCTTAGAGTGGCTAAGGAGAATTTTGCAGTAACCCTTTTCTATTTTATCAATGAAAAGTGGGAGGAAAGATAAAATTCATCATGTTTGGATCTGATTTTTCCAACTCAACTATAGCCGCTACGTAGGCACTATGTGTTGCTTCCATAGTAGGAGACTTTCCATTAGGGTGGGCTGGCATAAACATGGATTCATTAAAATTCTTAAATTTCCTTTGTATAACCCAATTTTTAAATTTGCACCGTAGTTTAAGAATTTTTGGGACTCCGCACAAGGTGTCTTTTGAATAACGATTGATCAGATCCTTATAGTAGCAAAGATTGATAAAAGTACATACATGAATATAGAATGAAACAAAGAAATGTGATTAAGAGGGGGTGTGTTTTTTCCTTATTTTTGATAAACAAGAAATTAGAGAGAATATGTATCACATCAACTTTTTTCTACAAATCTAAATAAGATTTTCCTTTCATATGTAAAGTGAAAAAATTGTGTATTTATTATCACTTTCATATGGTATGAAAACAATAATCTTCATAGTCTAAATTGGATAAATATTATGTGAAATTTATGACTTATTAAAATCTTTCTGTAGCTTCAAATGGAGCAAGGATGATGTGATTATTTTTCACCTTGTGTTTGGTATGATTTACTACAAGTTATAACAATGTCAAAAAATATTCTTCTCAATTTATTGGATGTTGTTTTATTTGAGACGAATTATATAGACTACATCTTGTAACTCTTGAAAAAAAATTATAAAAATAAGGAATAAACAAATTATCTTCTTATCAAAAAAAATATCCTTTAACATTTTAGAATCAAAATCTATTCCACTGTAAAATTATTTGTGTCCTTGTCTATCTATATATGCTCAGCTACCCACTCCAATAAATAATTTAAGTTAGCAAACATGTAGTTTTTTTATTTTCAAATTATATAAGACAAACAATTGAACTGAAGTTAAATAATCATTATTTGCATAATGATTTTCAACAATGGAAAATCAACATTCCTTTGTTTTTTTCATGAATTTAATTTCTTGGATGACCATCTAATTAGTAAAGCAATTTTTATTTGTTTTTAAAGTATTACAATTGGTAAATATTAGTTTAGGACACTTACAAGATTATTTTCTATGGAAGTTAATATGTAACTATTAAAATTTGTGTTGTTGATCGTTGAAAACCCGCACAAATCAGATGAATTTCCTTTATCCAGAGTCTAGTGTCCTCAGAAGAAGTAGAACATTCGTTTGTGGTTTAGATAGATAACCCTAGCCGTTTAATGTGGTGGAAAGAAACCCTCTTTTTCTACACCTATAATGGTGTATTTATACACCTAGGGTTAGGGTTAAGGATCACTAATGGGATAATCAAATTATGTGTGGACCTGACCCAATAATTATTGGAATATCGACACAACTAAGAAAACATAAGCCTTATATTTACTCCTTAAAATCCTACATTAAAATAATTACCTAACAAAGCTACCACATTTAGATTATTAGACCCAATTCCCTATTTCACACATAATTAGAAATTGTATTTTGACAAAATAAAATGCGTTGCCTATATTATTGATGTTTCTCTCCCACGATATTACTTTACCAATTTAGCACGATTTAATTTTAATATCTTCAAGTTCAAATTACAGGTTTCCCTAAATTCGCACTTTCTGGGATTATTCTTATCAATTAACTATTATTACCAGTAAGTGTATCAATGTATTTCCTCTTTCAATGACAGGATTGTTGTTGAAGGATAATCATCCAAACATAAAGTATCAAAAATGTATGTGATTTCTTTTCTTTTTTTATCAAAATGGTATCATGACACATCATATATAGGGAAGGTATCATGATATGTTATGTATTGGAAATGTATCATTATGTAATGTATTGGAAAGGTATCGTGATACATCATGTATTGGAAAGGTTTCATTATGCAATATATCATAAAGGCATCATGATACACCATCTATCAGAATTATATTATGATGTAATTATCTGAAAGGTATCTTGATACATCATATATCATAAAGGTATCATGATATCATCAACTATAGAATCTAGGTAACTGTTCTCTACATTTCAAATTCTGAAATGTCACATCTGAACTTAAATGGTTCACATAGTTGATGCACCACAATAATCATCTATTTTTTATACTCTAATTCACAACCCCCAATTAAAAGAAAAACAAAACTAAATTAATGGGATAAATAAAAACCATCATTTAAAAAAAATGAGATAGATTATTACTGGTATATCTATTTGTCATGACCCAATTCCTAGAGTCATGATGACACCTACTATAACCCTCTATTAGGTAAGCCAACCCATAACCCAAAACAACAAGTAATAGATATAAGGGTAGAAACAAATCAGAAGCAGTAATTGAATAATAGAAATGGAATAACAAACAGAAGCAAACCAAAATGATATCTATACAAAAGATCCCTCCTAGAACCGTAAAGTCACAAGTACGGAGTTGTCTAAACACAAGAGTTTTCGGTCACAAAAATGGACGCAAAATAAAAGCTTGTCTCAAAAAGCGAAAGACAGCTATCAAATAAAGGTAGAGGTTAGTAAGTACAGGATGCCAAGTACTTACCCTCACCCTTAGAACAGAAGCTCCAACGGGCTTGAATGATCAACGCCGATACCAAGTAATCAGACCTACATCACGGAACATATGCAGAGTGTAGAATTAGTACCAAAACAACATGTACTCAGTAGGTATCATAAGCCGACTAACTCACAAGAGGAGTGTAGACCACAACAAGAGGGAGTCAAGCCAGCTATTGTGGTTGTGCCATTTGGTTGGCCAAAGCAGTGTACCAACAGTGAAAAGATGATAGTAGACCAGACGGGACAACCACCATAACACCCGAATAAGTATGAAAATTAAAAGCAATATGAAATGATAGAATATAGACATAGAAGATGTCAAAGTGGAATTTAAAAGAAATGCAAACGAGTGTACTAATAACAGAAAGAGAACTAAGTTCAACTAACTAAACATAACTTACCCTCATAAGCCCAAAAGATACATGCATTTGCAAGTTTAAGTAAAAACCTGAACTGACCCCCATAAATCCGACATATGTACATTATGGCTAAATCTATTAAGAACAAGCCATAGCCCATACCTCAAACTGTAGATAACCTCCAGGTAACCAAGAAGAGCCTCCTAAAGCTAAGGAGTATGGATCCTGAACCTCAAACAACATGTGGTCTCTCAAGGGGTAATAGGCTGAAGCTAGAGTGTATCAACACCTTAGAGGATAAAGGTCAGCATGACTAGACCTTGAATCATCGATTATAATGTCTTCTAAAGGAACTCATTTAAAGTCATCATCACAGAACCACCGTGGAATGACGTTTACTGGCAGATAATCAGCACAATACTCCAAGCTCGAACCAACTCCAGTGCCCAATGGTCAAGCAAATCCCAAAATCCCAAATGCAATTCACGGGGCTATAGAAAGATGGAGAGTGGATATAAGGTGATTAAAGTTGAGTCCTCTCCCAATCGAAGTATTATTTCTATCAGACTCAAGTATGCTACACAAGTCCATAGGGAGTTATCCATCTGAAATGATGTCGAAATAGAATGAGGTCAAACAGCTCAAAATATAGCACGACTACGACTAGCACTAGTCTAAGCCTAGACTAAGGTCAAACATGCTCAAAAAATCAACAATAACATCAATTTAGCTCAACCCCAATGTAAGGGTAATCACATACCACAATCAATATGTTCCTAATCTTGAAAATCCTAAAATACGCCTAAAATATGATATCTAACAAACTAGCATGATCAACTAGGTTTCCACCCCTAATTAACAAAAATAAATATCATTTTAGATATTCAAGCTCAATCTAAGGAATGGAAAGTCGTAGCCTACCTTTAGGCTAACCACAATTCGAGGCTCAAAATAGTGGAAACCAACACCATGCTACAATTCACACTTTGAAGAACAACAAACAAGCTAAGGTTTTCCCAAAATAGAGGAAAACACCACAAATAAAGACTCCCTAACACTTCCCAATAACACACCCAGGTGGCCCCACACTTTCCAAACATAGTGGAGTTCAAATAACCAAAATCTGGGATATATCAGAGGAGAAATAGCCAAAGGAAAATTATATTTCCTTGTTGATCGGGTCTGGTCTTTAAATAAATACTAGACCAAAATCGTACTTCGTGAATGCAACAAGAGGGGCCTGAAAATGTGGAGGATCTACAATTAACCCTTCTCAAATGCGACGAAGCCCTTACAAACGCTAACGGTAAAGAACCAAGGCCATGTGAATGTGGCAGGAACCCTGAACGCAGATAGGAGGGAACTAACCCATCGTAAATGAAGCATGGACCCCAAAAATATCATGACCAGATTCATTGGTCTTTGCACACGTGAGGCAAAATATTGATTGTACCAACTGATGCACATCAACTGGTTTTTGACAACTCAAAATCTCTGATGGGGTTCTCATAATTTATTCAAAAAACTTGTGCACGCAAATGAGATATGCAAATCTATCAAATTCAACATTCCAAACTCAATGGAGTAGTCAAAACTTCCATCCGAGCTTGTCTCAACAAAAAGTGGGTCTTACGCCCAAACTCCATTTTAAGCTAAAATCCACAAAGAGGCTCGGAATTAGCCTAGAAGCCTCAGGATCCTCACAAAGGATCATTCTAAAAAATACCTCAACTTTTCAAAGTTAACGACGCTGATGAAATTCTTATCCGAACATATTTACCAAGAATGATGACTAAGGTCAAACTTAAGCCAAAGCTTAAACGTTAAAATGCCTAATGGCACAGAGTCAAACCAAAAGACTCAGAACCCTAACTATCTATGCCACTAGACTAAAATGACCCTTTTGAAGATGTTGGAACCATCAGAACTGTATTTTGATCTTCCTAAAATTTTGATCGAAATCAACCCTTCAAGCTTCAAAATCTTCAAAACATAGAATTTCACAAAAAAACAAAAGAACGACCAGGTTATCGAACTATCAACCCCTGCAAGTCATAAATGACTTTGAGTCACTATAGGAATGCTTGAAGCAATGAAAGCAGGCATAAACAAAGAAATGACCTAGAGGGTCATTATAACGGCTACTACTAAAAGGACTTTTGTCCATGAAAGTAAGAGTCAAGAACTACCTAAAGGCTCAAACAAACTAGGAATCTGCTCTCCCATCTCATGCTCAGTCTCCCAGGAAGCCTCTTCAACTAGACGATGTCTCCAATAGACCATCACCACAGGAATGGCTCTCAAATGCAACTGTTGAACATCTATGACTAGAATGGCAACTACTATTCCACAAAGGTAAAAGAGTAATCCAACTCAACATCTTCATACTGGAGCATATGAGAATCATCATTAATATATTGTTGCAAAATCAAAACATGAGAATACGATGAATAGCTGAAAATGCTCAAGGTAGGGATAACTCATAAAAACCTCACCAACTATCAAGATGATCTCAAAGGGCCAATATATTTGGGCTTATCTTGCCCCACCTCCCAAATCTCATCTCCCCCTTCATGGGCGAAACACGGAGGAAAAATCACCAACTGAAAACATCAAAGGTTGATTCCTACGATCAACATAACTCTGGTGTCTACTTTGATATATCTTGGGCCTATCCTGAATCATCCACACCTTATACAAAGCCTCCCAAAGCAAGTCAGTATTATGCGGTCAAGGCTCTTTAGACACAAACCAGTCAAACAAAGAGCGACAATGCCTACAATATAAGCCTCGAATGGGGCCATCTGAATAGTGGAGTGGTAGTTGTTGTGGTACAAAAACTCTGCTACATAAAAGAATTAGTCTCACTAACCCCAAAAACTCAAAACATAGGCCTGCAACATATCCTCAAGAACTTCAATAGTATGCTCTGACTGCCCATTGGTCTACGAGTTTAAAGTTATGCTAAGGTCAATGTGAGTGCCAAACTCCTCCTAAAAGTCCTCAAAGAGCTAAAAGTGAACTGATCACCCCAATCTGAGATAATAGACAAAGCACCCCATGAATACTAACCAGTTGACCACTGGGGTGTTTAATTAAGACTAAACAATGAGAAAGTATGCTAATGTAACACCTCAAAAACCAGACCAAGAAATGCAGAAACTTACCTGAAACCAGTGAAGCAATGCAGGGTTCACGGATCATGATAGGGTCCACGGTCTGTTGACCTGCCCGTGGTCTTGAATTAAACTCCAGCAAGCCCAGATGTTAGACCACGGGATCCTTCATGGGCCGTGGTCTTAATAATGGACCGTGGTGGCGTCCGTAGTGGTTGAACCTGTCACGCCCCGAGCCTACCCCCGAGACGCGGCGCGGGACCTAGGACCACAAGTGATCCCAAGCTAACCCTGTTGGCATAATCATAAGCATAATAAAGATAATAAACTGATGCGGAAGCTAAATCATAAGTAAATGAAAAGATGGGGAATACCCATATACTATAACTGAGATATATGAAAACTGATGAGTTTAATAGAAAGAAGTTATTAACTCACAACTAAGCTGAATCTAACTATGTCTGAAATAAGCCTCTAAACTGACTAGAAATGTTGGGACATGCCCCAACTAGATCTAGCAAAACTGAAACTAAAAGACTGAAAATACTGAAAAG
>JAJOOS010009683.1:0-12400 GCA_029582725.1 Solanum chiquidenum | reverse complement strand
GTCTCCTGCTTGTGTTTTAATGGCGGTCAAGCTATCTGCGCCTGTCTGGTCTGATCGTTTAGCCGCTCTTTCTAAGTGACGGAAATGTAAATAGAAAATATCCCATTGAAAGCAAATTCATTTCCAAACTCAAATTTTTTGATGATGGATCTTTGGCGATAGTAGTGTTATTTAAGTAGGTATTTTTTTCTCACTATGTAAACGGTATTCATTTTGGAGCGGAAAGCGAATTAATTCCAAACTTGAGATATTGAGAGATTAGCCCATTATAATCTTTGGTGATTATAGTGTCATTTAAATTGGGGGTTTTCGTTATCCATTCTGTATTGATACCCATTTTAGGAGTTAAAGCAATTACATTTCGAACTTCAGACTTATAAGTTAATGATGGAGATAGTTACTAACCGTCATGATCTTTAGTTGTGATAGCGTTATTTAAGTAAGTGTTTTTTCTCATTCTATATTCGTTATACTTTTTGAAGCTAAAGGTGAATTCATTTTAAATTGCGAGATTTCTAGTTAATAATTGAGATACTTAAGCTGGTGAAGGTACGATTCATTCTTTACCTCTGATGAAAAGGGAAATAGTTCGTACTTACATTCCATTCACGGAACAATGACACCACCTCAGAAAATCCAGTTGCCACATACATTGCCTAAAGCTATTATTCTATCATTTTTTACTTCTTCGATTTGTTGTATTTCATGTTTAGCTTGTTGCTTGATTATCGTTATTTCATTTTTTTGATCTATCTCTTTGTTTTCTTTTGCTTTACGTACCATGACTGTGACAACTCAGTCATAATGGACCATGTTACTATCGGAGATGGTTGTTCAATCGAAGGTTCTGTTGTTTGCAGTAATGTACAGCTCCAAGAACGTGTCGTACTGAGAGATTGCCAGGTATCTAGCTTTTCCTTTCACCTGGTTCTTTTTTTCGTATAATAAAAATACCAACAATATTATTATTGTTAGTATTATTAGTATTTTTGTTATTAATAAAGGGGAGTCTTGGAGCAATGGTAAAGTTATCCTTGTGAGTTGTGACCTATAGGTTACATGTTCGACCCTTAGAATCAACCACCAATGCTTGCAACAGGGCAGATGCCTACATTATACATTATGAACTCGGGATGCTTGGTACTATTAGTTTTAGAATTTTGTGGGTGGGCGGGAGCGTAGTGGGGTGAAGAAGGGGTTACTGTCTAGTAATTTGTTGTTTTTGCGTTTTTGCGTTTTGTTGTTTAGGGTGAATTTGTTGGTAGAATTTACATAGTATTTGATAATCAAAACTCGACACACTCCATTTGATATGAAAAAGTGACTACTGTTTATTTCCTTTAGAGGCTTCAATGATTATATCAAAGTCTTGCTTTGTCATTTTTTCTTTTTGGCATTTTGAAAATATTATAATCCTTTCGCAGCCCCTGTCCCCACCCTCACCTCGACACTGAGACAGGAATCCAGGGGTGAGGAAGGGCTAGTATTGGCATTTGGCAATAATGGTTCGTATAACTGCCAAGGATTGTGGTTAAGTGGATATGATTTCTCTATCCTTGATCATCAGAAGTTTCACGTTCGAGTTCAAGAAATGAAATTAATTATGATATGGAGCGCTTAGTTTGAAGTCCCAAAATGGATATTGAAAACGAAAAAGAAGAGGAATAGTTTGAATAGTGTACAACTATGATAACAAAGTAAAAACTAAGCCATGTACTATGTAGATTGGAGGAAGTGAAGCTGTCTACGAAGCTTTGCTTCTCCCTAGAGTCGTAATACTCGGCTTGTTACTACTTTGATTCAAAAGGTTCCATATTCCATTTACATAGATGAAATGAGTGTTGAATCAGCAAACTTGTCATAGTTTTGCAAATTCAATTGTTTGCTTACCTTCATGGCCTTTACTGAAGAAATAATTGAAATAATCTGAATACACAACATGCTTATACAAAGGTTTCTCCCCATTTTCTAGCACTTGTTTCAAAGGACCAAAAACTGCATCAGGTGCTGGATTCACAAATATTGGCACTGACACTCTGTTTCTACTGGCATTCACAATCACACGATGCTCGACACTCTTGTACCTTTCGTTGCTCATGATTTGAAGGACATCCCCGATATTGATCACGAGTGCCCCTTCTACTGGGGGCACATGAATCCAGCCATCACCTTTGGGCTCTCGCACATAAAGGCCACCAACATCGTCTTGTAGGAGCATAGTGATCGAAGAAACATCAGCATGACGACCAGCACCAGCAGTGAGCTCAGGACTCGGGCACATGGGGTAGTGAATGAGGTTAACGATCAACGTGCCCATAACAACAGATTTCATTGATTCATCAATCTGCTTAACGTTTAGTTTCTCGAGCAACACCTCGAGAAGCTTTACTATAATAGGTTTAGCCCACTTCATGTACTCCAAAACCTGATCTCTGTAGAAGTAAAAATGAAATTAGTCCAAAAAATGGTCTAGATAGATGTTGATATTCAGGGGTGGATCTACTTAATCGAGTATGGGTTCCTATTCAGGAGCGAATCTACAGTATCGAGTATGGACTCCTAGGGAAACGGTCTAAAAAATGACAGCTCAGTGCACAAAGCATCCCGCGTTAGCAATGCCTGGCGAAGGGACGCACCTTTAGGGGTGTAATGTAGACAACTTACGCTAATACAAGTATTAGTGATTGCTTCTAAGGCTATAAGTCACACAGAGGCAATTTTACCTTTTTGTTGGCTCCCCTTCGAAAATGGTCTGAATAGATACTAATATTCAGGGGAGAATCTACCATATAAGTTCTATATTCTAGAAAGGCTGCTAGATTGTGCTTGTGCCAACTTGGTAAGCAGAAATATAACTCGACCCCTGCATTATACTGATAGGAGATAGGAAATACTCGTGAAATTAGTCGAGTTGCATACAAGGTAACGACTACCAAAAAAAAAAAAGACTAACTTGGAAACAGCAGGCCACAGGTTAGAGCTCTCATCATCATCACAATCATAAATATGAAAAAGATAATCTTTCCACTCCAAAACCTTTTCAGCTAAAGGGCAAAAACTGGTCATCAATTGCACAGTATGAGTCGGTGAATTCTCCTTCAAATACTTCCTTCTTTCTTCAACAGACAATTCAAAGAACTTATGCCCAGCTTCAATTACATTTTCCAGAACTTCAATTGGGATTCCATGATTCACTATTTGAAAAAAACCCCATTTCTCTGCTGCATCACAGATCGATTCTGCAACTTTTGGGTCATTGAAATTTGAGAAATCGATAATGGGTATTGATTCTGAGGACGTAATTTGGGTAAAATCTAGCCTTTCTTCATGGGGTTGAATGAATTTTTGAGGAACAATTTCAAGACCCATTTGAGAAAGACCCTTTACGCCATTTCCTTTGTTGACGAGAAAATCAATGAGATCCGATGCTTCAGAAACTTCTGCAATTGACATTTTTGTTGCAGGAAGATATCAAATATGATATGCAATTGAGACTTTTCTGGGAAGAAGGGAGAAAATATCTATTTGATATTTATATTAGGTTTAATTCCGTGATAAAAGAGCTTTGTTTTCAAACAGATTTGTCCATTCGTAATGGGGATCACATTGACGAGATTTGTCCAAAGACAAACTTATTTTAAATTTGAAACTTTTGATTAATAATTAATGCATAAGGTAAGATTATTATAAACAAAAAGTAAGATAAAAGGATTAAAATAGGATTATTAAATCATAAGGAAGGGCAAGATAAAATGGAAAAAATAACATACACAATCACACCAAATTACTAGTTACATAAAATAATAGTTTTCGTCATTATAATAATAGATTAATAATATAATAACAAAAAAATGATAAATCAAAGCATCAAATTTTAGCAAAATCTAGTGATGCTTTACCAAAAGGCCTCTTACTAAAGAAATAATCCCAATAATCAGAAAATAAGACATGTTTGTACACTGGTTTTTCTCCGTCTTTTAGCATTTGTGGGAATGGACCAATGACACTATCAAGGCTAGGATTCACAAATAGCGGTACAGATATTTGAGCTCTGCTTGAATCAACCGCTACACAATGCTCGATACTCTTGTATCGATCATTGCTCATGATCTGCAACGAGTCACCTATGTTAACTGCTAAGGCACCTTTGATTGGATTTACGTGAATCCAGTTATCGCCTTTAGTCCCTCGGACATATAGGCCTCCCGTGTCGTCCTGGAGGAGCAGAGTGATGCAGGACACGTCACAGTGTCGACGACAACCAATGGTGATACTTGGATTTGGACATGGTGGATAGTAGTTTATGTTGATAGCCATAATTCCCATCAAGAGAGGTTCTAAAGATTCATCAATTTCATTGACATTGAGACCCTTCAATAGTACATCTAACAACTTTTTAGCAAGTGGTTTTGCCCACTTTTGATACTCCAAGACTTGGTTCCTATAAATCAGTGACAAAGTAAATTTTTTTGTTAAGAGCGTACGGAATTTAATGGCAATGTCAAAAATTTTGCTAAAAATATTCAAGATTTAATGTCAAAGTCAGAAATTTTACGAAGTGTATTTAAGAATTTATCAAAAATAATATTTACCATGTAAAGGCAAAATAAGATAGGCATATATCCTATCCTTCCCATACCCTATTTATGTGGGATTATACTGAATATATTAACGTATAAAGATAATTTTTCTCCAACACATGCAATATAATTTTGACTTTAAGTTATTTACACCACTATAAAATTTAGAGATAATGGGCAAAAAATACATCTGAAATATCATGTTTTGTAAGTCTTCTTTAGAACTATCATCAACTAATTATCAAAACACACCTCTAAAAGAATGAGTCAATTTCCATGTTAACGAAATTCTATAGGCAAATTAAGTTGTTCAAACACTTTTTAGCGATTGTATTCAAACATTTGGTCTAGTTAGTTTCGAAGTGTGTTTTCATAAACATCTTACCGTTAAGATATTGAACTCACGAAAAAAGTAAAACTTTAGGTATGTTTTTTTACTTACTGAAGAACACGTGATCTAAAGATTATATTGAACAAAAAACCCAAAAAAGTTATCTTGTTTGAGGAGGCCAAAGGTTGCTATCATTTTCTGAATTACAACCATGTTTTATACTATCCCTCCACTCCAAAACTTTCTCATCTTTGTCACCAATAGCACTCCAATACAACAACACATATTCATCAGCACCACCATTTTCTTTATAATACCTAACTTTTTCTTCAGCTGGCAATTCAAAGAATTTGTGTCCTGCTTCTTTCAAATTTTCAAGAACTTTAATTGGGATCCCATGATTGATGATTTGGAAGAAACCCCATTTGCTTGCTGCTTCTTGAATTGATTTTTCAACATTTAAATCATCAAAATTTGACAGATCAATTGTGGGGATTGATTCTTGATTGTCAATTTGGAATTTGTCTAGTCTTTGTTCTTTTGGTTGAATGCATTGATTTGGGATAATTTCAAGGCTTGTGTCTGCTATGCCTTTTAGTCCATTTGCTTTCTTGATTACAAAATCAAATATGTCATCATTTGTTTTAAATTTTGAAGAAAGCATTTGTGTTGAATATTGATAAGTGTGTACTAATGGAAGAAGAAAATTTGGATTTTTTTATGGTGGGTTTGAGAGGTGTGTGTGTGGTGGGGGGGGGGGGTGGCTATGAAATGATGGAAGATTGAATCATTCTTTCATCTAGTAACGATGAGTTATGGTGGAGTGATAAATATTTTTTATCATTAATTAAATGTCTTGAATTCGAATTATCCTGAATACATAATCGTCTTTGTTAATTAGAGGAGCGTTTTACCTCTCAATATGAGATTTTTCGATGCGAATTTAAATTTAATTAGACTCAATATAAATATTGAAAAAAAAAATCATTCCTTCTAATAATTCTTGAATTGATTTTTTATTTAGTATTTCAATTATTTTTATTTTTATTTTATGTTTAATCAAACATCATCATCATAAAATTGGTGATGTGGCTTCTTGATGTCCATATGCATGAATGACGAAATTTGTATATTATATCCATAAAAATTATCAGTTAAAAATAGTATAATATTTTTTTTTGTAGCATTTACATAGTATTTGATAAATCAAATTATGAAAAGGTGACCATTGTTTATTTTCCTTTAATTAGAGGCTTCAATGATTTTATAAAAAAATCTTGTTTTATCATTTCTATTCTTTGACATTTTGAAAACGTTAATCGTTCTGTCTCCACACGCCTCCATCCCACACCCCACCCACCTCAAAGTTTGTGGTGCTAATCCCAAGGGTGGGGATTGGCTAGTGTTGGCATTTGTCAATAATGTGTTACCCTTGTGTCACACATTTAAACACGTGCTTTATATGTGTCCATCAAAATTTTAATAAATTTGTTAGTACAATTAAAATTATTTCTTCATTCTATTATTTCAAGTGAGTGGGGGTGGGGTATATGAATGACATATTAACCACCCAAACAAAATTCTTGAATTAATTTTTTATTTAATATTTTAATTTTTTCTTCTTCTTTTATGTATAGTCAAACATCATCATCATCATAAAAAGTAGCTTGGTGAGATGGCTTCTTGTTGTCCATATCGTTGAATTGTGATTTGTTTGAATAACATCCACATCTTTGTTGTCAGTTGTCAATTGTCATATATCGATTTGATTTAGTTTTTCATTAAAAAAATTCAAATCAATTATGTCAGTTTATTAAATCTAAAATCAAATTAAACTATGCAAAGTCAGTTTTTTTGATTTTGATTTTAGTTGGTTCTTTCATTTTTTTTGGATTTTTGTTTTTTGGACTTTTTATAACTATACGATGTTTGAAAATATGATCAAATATATTCACTTACCTGTGTGATAAGTTAAACTTAAGAAATGTTAAATTAATATAAATTTTCGTAAAAACGATAAAATTCACATGAGTACAAATAATTTTTTTTTGAAATATGAACGTTCATTATGTTAAATCAATAAGATTAAAGAATACAGTCAAACTGAATACAAAACGAAATATTTACAAAGTAAAATGTTAACTTCGAATTTGAAAAACTATAACAAAAAAATTGTAACTTCGGATCTTAATACAAAATAAAATATTTACAAATTTTACAAGCCCAAATTTAAAATAAAATATATAAACATTGAAAACTATAGACTAACTAAAAATATATTAACAAAGTAGATAATAAATAACATTTTTTATCTATGAATAAAATAAAATTATATATATAATATTTACAAAATTTTACATGCCCAAATTTGAAATAAAATATATAAACATTGAAATCTATAAACTAACTAAAAATATATTAACAAAGTAGATTATAGATAATATTTTTTATCTATAAATAAAATTAAATTATATATATATTATGTCGGTTTGATTTGGGTTCAGTTTGACATTTTTTCTTTTAATATCAAATCAAATCAAGAGTGGTCGTTTTTTTTTTCAACCGCCAAATCAATCAAACCAAACCACAAATCATTTTTTTTCCAGTTTGATTTGATTCGTTGATTCGATTTGACTTTACGGTTTGATTTGTACACCCCTAATCATGAATGATGAAATTTTTTACTATACAAAATTTTGTTTGTGTACATAAGTTAAAACAGTGGGAGTGAAAAAATTACATTAAACGTACTAAAAATTATAATAATTAATAACTTAAAATATTTTAATATTACAAAAAACATTTAATTAATTGTGTTAATTTCATTTATGGCGCATAAATTGAAACAAATAAAGTATATCACATGCTTCGATATCTAGTATATGTATAAAAATTATCTATAAAAATAGTACTATTGTAACACCGTGATTTCAAGATTATTTATTGTCTTGCGTTGCAGGCTAAGAGCCAAAGTGGAGAGTCCTCTTGTGTGTTGTTGTCTTCTATATAAAATTATAATAATAAAAATATTAGCTAACTATTTTGAATTAATATAAAAAAAATTAAATAGCTAGTCTAAAAATATACTTAAAAAACATAAGCTTATTTATAAAACTCTAAATTAAAAGAAAGATGTATTTTTTTTTATAAATTTTCTTTTCTTTTGAATAATTTGAAAATAAAACTTAGCCTAAAATGCTAAGTTTTCCCATGAAAACCAACGTGTTTGATCTCCACGTCATGAATATGGTATTGAGAGTACCTTTGGAAATGAATTCATGATTAGTAGAGGCACTTCAGACTCCAAACAACACCCTAAGAGTTTTACCACGTTTTTAAAAAAGTGTAAAATCGAATTATTAAATCATAAGAAAGGCCAAGATAAAGAAAAAATAAATAAATAACGGACATGATCACACCAAATTGCAAGTTAAATTAAATAACAGTTTTCGTCATTACAATAACATATTTATAATACAAAAACATTAACATACAAGAAATTTGAAAAATAAAGCATCAAATTTTAGCAAAATCTAGTGATGCTTTACCAGAAGGCCTCTTAATGAAGCAATGATCCCAATAATCAGAGAACAAAATATGTTTGTACACTGGTTTTTCTCCATCTTTTAGCATTTGTGGGAATGGATCAATGACACTATCAAAACTAGGATTCACGAATAGCGGTATGGATATTCGAGCCCTGCTCGAATCTACTGCTACACAATGCTCGATACTCTTGTATCGATCATTGCTCATGATCTGCAATGAGTCACCTATATTAACCGCTAAGGCACCTTTGATAGGATTTACGTGAATCCAGTTGCCTTTATTCCCTCGGACATATAGGCCTCCCGTGTCATCCTGAAGGAGCAAAGTTATGCAGCCCATGTCGCAGTGTCTACGAAAACCAATGGCAATACTTGGATTTGGGCATGATGGATAGTAGTTGATGTTTATAGCCATAGTTCCCATCAAGAGAGGTTCTAAAGATTCGTCAATTTCATTGACATTGAGACCCTTCAATAGCACCTCAAGCAATTTTTTAGCAAGTGGTTTAGCCCACTTTTGATACTCCAAAACTTGGTTCCTATAAATCAATAACAAACTCAGAAATTTTATTAAGAGCATTCAGAGTTTAATGGGAAGTTCAAAATTTCTCTAATAACGTTCAAGATTCAATGTTAAAGTTAAGAATTTCGCTAAGAATGTGTCGAGAGTCTATAAAAAAAACAACCTCCTTATGCTGCTAAGACAAAGGTAAAATCTGTGGATATCCTACCCTCTCCATACTCTACTTGTGAGATTATATTAGATATGTCATCGTATAAAAGATAACTTTTCTCCTGCATATACAATATACTTTTGATTTAAGTTATAAACACCATTATAAAATCTTGAGATAATTTTGTATTCAACCACTTAATCTAGTTTTTAAATATGTTTTGATAAACAGTTGGTGATAGTTCAGAAACGCAAGCACCTCCCAAAAAGTAATACTACTTGAAAACCGTGACCTATTGATGATTACACAAAGTAGAAAACCCCAAAAAAGTTACCTTGTTTGAGGAGGCCAAAGATTGCTATCATTTTGTGGATTACAACCATGTCTTATACTATCCCTCCACTCTAAAACTTTCTCATCTTTCTCACCAATAGCACCCCAAAACATAAACACAGATTCACTAGGACTAACTTTTTCTTTATGATACTTAACTTTTTCTTCAGCTGGCAATTCAAAGAATTTGTGTGCCGCATCCTTCAAATCTTCAAGAACATCAACTGGGATCCCATGATTGATGATTTGGAAGAAACCCCACTTGCTTGCTGCTTCTTGAATTGATTTTTCAACATTTAAATCATCAAAATTTGATAAATCAATTGTTGGGATTGATTCTTGATTGTCAATTTGGGACTTGTCTAGCCTTTGTTCTTTTGGTTGAATGCATTGATTTGGAATAATTTCAAGGTTTGTGTCGACTAGGCCTTTTAGTCCATTTGCTTTCTTTATTACAAAATCAAGTATGTCATCATTTGGTTCAAATTTTAAAGAAGACATTTGTGTTGATTCTTGATGAGTGTGTACTAATGGAAGAAGAAAATTTGAGGGTTTTTAATGGTGGGTTTGAGGGGGTGTGGGAGGGGGTGGGGGAGAGAAGGAGGGTTTGCTATGGAATGACTTAAGATTGAATCATTACTTCATCTAGCAACGAGGGGGTTATGATGGAGTACTAAATATTTTTTCATTTTTAATCAAATATTTTGGATTCGAATTTTTCTGAATATAGAGTCGTCTCTATTAGAGTGTTTTACCTCTCAGTATGAGACTTTTCGATGTGAATTCAAATTTATTTGGACTCAATTTGAATCAAACACCATTATCATAAAATATATCTTTTAGAAATAGCTATTTGAAAATTGATGAGATAGCTTTTTGGTATCATATGCATGAATTGTGGTTGGTTTGAATAACATCCACATCTTTTTTAAATTCGTATACTTTATTATATCCATAAAAAATTATCAGTAAAAATAGTACTACTATAATTTAATACTTTATTTTGCTTTTAATATTATGATTTTGGCTATAAATTATTATGACAATTGAGAAGATTTGTTTGGGATATATACCAAATGTGTATTATTTTTTTGGAATAAGTAGGAAAAAGTTTTTAAAAGTCTTATAAAAACAGTACCACTTAAAAGTTGTTTGAAGAAATTTTTTTATATGCTTGAGTGTATTTTTCTATACATTACTAAATCTTCTTCATGCTTGTGTTCTTCGTTTGCTAGAAAGTCGGCCCATTAATTTGCCTCTCTCCTAGGGTTGGGCATAAACACCGAAAAATCAAAAAATCGAATCGAATCGAATTATTTTGGTATTTCGATTTTCGGTTCGGTATATGTTTTTATATTTTTCGGTATTTCGGTTCGATTTTCGGTATGTAATTTTTGTGTTATTCGATATTTGGATTTACCAAAATATATTATATTATAATATATATTACTCCCTCTGTCCCAATTTATATGACTTACTTCCCTTTTTAGTCAATCTAAAAAAGAATGACACATTTCTATTTTAAGTATTAATTTGCCTATAAAATGTCTTTTTTACCCTTAATGAAATGATTTACAACCACACAAATTTCTATCATTCATTTTGGACCACAAGTTTTAAAAGTCTTTCCATTTTTCTTAAAGTTTGTGTCAAATCAAAGTACATCATATAAAATGGAACGGAGAAAGTAATATTATATTAATTATTAATATTAAATAATAAATATTATAATTTAAAAGTAAAAACAGAAGTAGGTGAAAAGTTCCTACTTTTCAACTTTACACCCACTTAGGCAAAAATTACCCCTCCCACTTCCCACGTCCCACGTCCCACGTCTAGCCGTCAGCGACCGTTCCGGCGATCAGCAGCACGCAACAACCGCCAGTCGATCAGCAGGCAGCCGCAGCACAGCAACGATCGATAAATTTCAATGTTATAACAAGGGTAAATTTCAATGTTAACGGCAGTTTATTATTTTGAATCATACAATAATTTAAAAAACAGAGTAAAATAAGCAAAAAGAAATAAATATAAATAAAATAAACAAAAAAATTACAAAATTTTAAAAAGCCCACTAAGCAGGCCCATAACAAAAAACCGAACTAACAAAAACCGAACCGAACCGAAATAATTCGGTTCGGTGTTCGGTACATGTTGTACAAGAATCGAAAAAACCAAAAACAAAACCCGAAATCGAACCGAAATATCGAATGCCCAGCCCTACTCTCTCCAAACGTATTAGATAGTGTCAAATGTGAAATAATTAAATTTCATCAAATGCTCAAAATTCAAGAAATCACCAAATGCTCATAATTCAAGAAATGTGAAATTATACACTAATTTATAATGGTTAAAAGATCGAAAACTACATTTTACAACATATCAACACTATTTTTTTAACGAGTTGAGCTAATAAATAAATGGATCAATGATCAGGCTAAACTTGGATGGATTTGGTGGATCAAATTTTCATGAATAAGTTTTTGTTGTTAGGGTGAAATTTTGTAGAATTTACGTAGTATTTGATAATCAAAACTCGACATTTGATACTAGTTTTCGTCATTGAGAGACCACCTAGCTATCACAATCTTTGATGATTGAGGGGTTTCGTCACCCTATATTTGATACCAGTCTTAGGAGTGAAATTAAATTCATTGCAAACTCGAAATTTATAGTTGATGAAGAAGATAGTTACTACCGTTCACGATCTCAGTAAATGATAAGCGTCATTTAAGTAGGTGTTTTCCCCCCTCATTTTGTTTTCAATATCCCCTTCAAAACTTGTAACACCCCGTATCCTAGATAGACCAAAAATGCAGATTTTGAGAAGTTGCACGTGCAACTTACGGTCACCATCCACGGACCGTAGATCAGACCACGGTCCGTGCTGGTGGTCCGTGGTTTACCACTGCAGCCCCTCCCCAGAACTCAGTC
>JAJOOS010009682.1:0-22475 GCA_029582725.1 Solanum chiquidenum | reverse complement strand
ACAAATCACAATAGCTAAAAATTTTAAATATTTTTAAAATCAGATAAAAATTTCAATAACTTCTCAAATTTCAAATATATATTTGGGCCCCGTGCTGGCACGGGGTCCTATATCTAGTATTATATAGAAGAGCCATGAGAAGGACGATCAATGGCATTTTGATAATTTTAAAATTATTTAAGGACAAAATAATAATTGTATAACTAATGGCCAAAATGAAAATCTAGAAGAATCCATACATGTCTTTACTTTTGAAATTGGCCCATAAAGATTTTTGTAATTGCGTTAAAATGAAGAGTTTCTATTGGTTAACTTTTTGCAAACAATAATAAATGCTAAGCTTGTTTTGACATGTTTTTGAAAGAAAATTTTGAACTAATTTAAAATAAAATGTGTTTGAATAACTAATATTTTGTTCCTAAAAATACTTTAAAGGATTATTGCGTAAACATATTTTTAATATTATGTTACATAATATGACCACTAAATTTGTATCTTGATTATTAAAATAGTCTTTAAAATGACATATCAATATTTTTTAATTAATTTGAAGAAATATAAAATTCCGCGATTAAAAAAATGAACAATGTTTGACTCTTAAGAAATTAATAATTTGATAATGTATTCATCAAAAGATTAAAAAATATAAATTTTCATTTCTATATAGGATATTTTCTTAATATCAAATATGATAAACTATTTAATAGGAAAAATTTGACAAGGAAAAAAAATTAATATTCAAATTCTAAGAAATATTAAAATACAAACTAAAGAAAAATGAGTAGTTAAAAAATAAATAAAAACAAAAAATAAAAATGTCAATAGAAAAAGACTTGAGAAATATAGAGGAAGAAAAAAACTAAAATATAAATAAATTAAAGAAAAATAACTTGAAAAAAGAAAACAAGTATATTGGTTATTTTGTGGGGGTAAGATTCAGAGTTTTCTTTTACGACATGATATTTAGAGTGTAGTTTCAAAAAAAATTATTAATGTAATTTAGAATATAACATTTCGATAATTGTTATCGTATATAGAAATAAAATTGCTTTCATGTTTGTTTTTATTTTTGTGGAGTTAGAAATCAATTTTTTTAATAAATACTTTCAATATTTAGAATATAACATTATGATAATTGTTATTGTATATAGAAATAAAGTTGATTTCATGATTGTTTTTATTGTTGTGGAAGTTATAAATCAATTTTTTAATAAATACTTTCAATATTAAAATCAAAATAAATTGAAGTATTTCTATTATCGAAGACAATAGTAAAATGTATCACAAAATTCATCGACAAAGCAAACTACAAACACATTATAGTTAAGTTGAAGCAGTAGAGATTTAAAAGGCTTTGAATCGATCTTTACGAATTGGTTGATGAATGATTAGTATTTTATCATATGCAAAGCTTATGGTGCAAATATTACAGAAAGAAGATGATAACATTGTAGAAAATAGATACCACTTGTGTATGAAGATCGATGAACTTTTTCAAAGATATCAACATTTTATATATTCCTCGAACGCGAAATGTTTAAACTCATAATCTAACGCAATTCTCTATTTTCTTGTTGCATATAATTTTTTGGAATTCAACTTTCTCAATTTGTGTTGTAAACGACGCATTTATGTTTTATGAACATTTGAAAAAGATTATTAAGTAATATATTGAAGTTGTTTACTGGAAAAATAAATAGTATAAAGTATAGAAATCTCATATATTTGGAGGTTAATTACATCCTATCCCAGAAGCTTCTTCAATTACAAAAATCTCAAATTTTTCATTGCTCTCGAATACATTCCTTGATTGTCCGATACATTGCAAGTAATTTATATTACTTCATGGGAGGGATGTATCCAAGAGGAGATAGATAGATATCCGAGAGGGGATTGATGTATCGAGAGGAAATAATATGGTTGTTATAACTTGAAAGACGACCAAAGATATTTCCAATTACAAAGCAACATAAAACGTCAGAGTCATGAGGATGACTTTTTAGGCAAAGGCAGCCGTAACGTAATGAATGATTCATTCATGCCTCTTCCTCTACACTATAGAGTATAGCCCGGGTAGCAAATCTAACTTTAGAGCTTCGAAATAAAAGCATAATACATAAATGTATTTTTTAAATTGGTCTCAGTTAATATTTATGTCCTTTAATTTTGAGTGTATACAAGTAGACACTTGAATTTGTATAAAATTGAACAAATAGACACATGCATCATATGTAGCTTTCTAAATGAAAATTTGTATCCAACATGTATTATGCCACGTAGGACGTATATGTTTATTTTGTTCAATTTTATACAAGTTTAAGTGTCTACTTGTTGCACACCTAAAATTGAAGGTTATAGATATCGGTTGAAGTTAGGCTAAATGGTGTATTTATGTATAATACCAAATATAAAACTACGTAAAAATAAAATTATATGAGTATATATATTTATAAAAATGTTTTAAAAAAAATCACGTTTGATTAAAAACTCAAAATATTTAAATTCAGAATCTGCTAATTAATACTCCGTCTATTCCATATTAACTTAACCTGTAAGGCAATGCACACATATTAAAAAAAACATTCAAGGACATAATTAAAATCATACATTTCACTATTGTTCTTTGTAAAATCATAAATATTTTTTTCTTAGAAAATATAAAACATTAATAAATGAAAGGACATATATGGAAAAATTCAGATATATATTTTGAACTTTGAACAATTCAATTATTTTGACCAATAAAGAAAAGGGAGCCTTCAAAATTCAGTTAATATGGAATAGGGAGTAATTAATATTGAGTGCAGCCTACCTTCTCAAATCTCAACATATAAATTAATAACCTCATGCTTCTCCATCTCCTACTATACATTCACTAATACTAATTAATCAACCATCGTTTCAAGTGCTCTTTCTTGTACGTCTCTCATGCATATTGACACTATTTGGTAAGCCCTTTCATCTGATTTTGGTTTTATTCAAATCAAGTTTCCACAAAGTAGAAAATGTCTTCTTTTACTCTTTTTTTTTATTTTTTATATATTAGTACTTGAGGCAATTCAATTTCCTTAATTAGTAATTTCTTCCTTCCATTCCTTGCAAAATTTTCCAATTAATTTTAATTTTCTCTATATATCCCGGATTCAACAACTATTAGGTTTGGTGCATCTGGATTAATTCACCAAGTACATGATATCTTCCACCACCACGGATATTAGGTTCTACCAAGGTTTAGACAGATTAAAAAAAAAAATTATTTTGGATCTCTTATTTGAAATTTCAACACAGATCTCCTGTGATTTTTCCCACCGTATATGTGTTTTGGTGAATAATTTGAATTGTGTATAAGCAGAAAGCATAGATATATGTGATGGAATCCGTCCGAGCGTACTTGAATAGTCCAATGGGTCCTAAAACAACTCACTTTTGGGGTCCTATGGCCAATTGGGGATTTGTCATCTCTGTATGTACCCTTTCCTATATATATATCATCTTTTTATATCATATATCGATGATCGATCTTACTATAAATTGGACAAATAATTTCTCAAATTAATATTCACAAATGATTGTGTTAGGGAATGATGGATACAAAAAAGCCCCCGAACGCGATATCTGGCAACATGACTACAGGTGAGTTAGCTATAACATATATTCTCTATGTCCCATTTTATATGATATTTTTTGACTTGATACGATGGTTAGGAGTAAGATTTTTTTAAATTTGTGATTTTAAATAATCATTAGATATTTGTGTGGTTGTAAATTATTTTATTAAAAGAAAAAAAAGGAATTTTAGAATTAAATTATTTCTTATTATAATAAACTGGCATGGTAGATTCATTTCTGCAGGGTCACATAATGCAGAATTATATTGGCTGGGGGTGGGGCTAGGTAGGGCTAAAGGGATTAGGTAAATGAAAAATTATACTCTTATTTATATATTATTAAAAATATTTTACTTCTTTCTTTGTGTGTTTACTTCTTTATATATTAAATCCCTTAAGTGCAAATTCAGGTTTCACCCCTAAATAGAAAATGTCAGAATTCAAACTTTGAGCCATCTTTTTAACTAGGTGGAATGACCTGAGAGACCCTTGTACTTGACTCGATTTGTAAGTTGGATCCCTGTACTTACGACTTTGCCAACTAAACCCTTAAACTCATTCAAACACAATATTTTAGACCCCTTTCTCATCTGATGGGTGTGCGTGTAGTACACTCATTTTACACATGAAATACCACGTCATTTTTTTAATGACACATCATTATTATTATTTTAATGACACATCAGAAATTAAATATTTAAAAATAAATAATATTTTAAAAAAATGCAATTTTTTTTCTCTCTCTCTCTCTATACCATTTCACTCTCTTCTCACTTCATCTCTTTGTTCCCACCTTCTACCATTTTCATCCCAAAAATAAAAATCACCATTTTCATCTTTCTTCATAATTCACACTCAAAAATTTCTTCAATCACAAAATGTGATAGATTATAATTAGTTCTTGCACATGCTTTATGGTTCTATTTATTTTGATTTGATAAAAAGAGATATCAAGGAACTTCAAATTGAAAAAATATATTTATATGTAAATTCAAGTAGTAGATCTTAAAGAATTAAGTTTATAAAAATGGTGAATGTTACATTTTCTTGAAAAAAACTTTTTTCAATGTTTTATTTGATGATTTTATTGTGATAATGTTTACGCCAAAGAAGAAGAAGAGAAAAGGAGTAGGGGCGGGGTGGGTGGGTGGGGGTGGATGTGGGCTGAGGTTGAAGAAGAAGAAGAGGAGAAAATGAGTAGGGGCGGGGGAGGATGGGAGGTGGGGGCTGAGGTTGAAGAAGAAGAGAAAAAGGGTGGGGTGGGGCTGAAGAAGAAGAATAGAAGATAGAAGGGGTGGTGAGTGGGGCGAGGTAGGGGTGTAGTGAAGAAGGAGTTTTTTAGTATTTTTTTTTTAAAAATTATTATTATTGTTTTGTCTTATAATTTTGATAATTTTAAATTAAAAATATTGTATTCACTTGCTTCAAAACGCGTGGGGTTACATATTTGTCCAATTAAGCCATTTCAATGCCACATAAGCTCGGTCAATGGTCAGTGGAGTTTAAAAAATAGAATTTCATTGAGTTTAAGGGTTCATTTGGCAAAACAATGAGTAGAAGGGTTCAACTGACAAATAAAGCCAAGTACATGAGCCTATCAGGTCAATAGTAAATTCAATTGTGACAAGAAAATGTGAATGAAACGGAGAGAATATAAAAATATCTACACAATATTGTTGATGCACGTCACGCATAAATAAATATTATTGTGTGTTTGGTTGCAGTGTTGTGTATATATTCGATGTTGTGTATGAGATTTGCATGGATGGTGAGGCCTAGAAATTATATGCTGCTAGCTTGCCATGCTGCTAATGAATCTGTCCAACTCTACCAACTTTCTCGTTGGCTCAACCATCAAAGCTACAGGTTTCATAACTACTCACTTTTCCAAATTAATAATCATTCCATGTCAATTATTTCTCTTTCACTCCCAAGTGAAAACTTTTGTTAAAAAGAGTTTGACACCAGTTTCCCTGTTCTATCATTTTTATTTTTCATTTCGGTAATCATGAGAACATAATTGTAGACATTGAAAATTTGTGGGAGTCTACGAGACATATTCAATTTTAGTTGAGACTTTACATGTGTTCGATTCCGATTAGAATTTTTGGAGGCTACTATAACCCTTAATTCCCTTAAAGAGGCAACTCGAGTATTTCACAAATCCATGAAGTATTCATAAAGAGATCAAATTCAAATCATCTTAATTCGAGAAATACGCCATTAACGACCTTTGAATCACGGAGAAATTCAAATTGTCCTTAATTCGAGAAATATGTTTCTACGACCCTCGAATCATGGATAAATCTTATGAGAGGTGAATCAAGGAAGGAACAAATTTGTACTCATATTAATATATTGATTTATCAATAAAATATTCATATTTTTCATGTTATTTTTAGGGAAAAGAGTATGAAAAATACTCCAACTTTGGTTGAAATTGTTGTTACGATACCAAACTTTATGGAAGGCCTTTTACCCTCTGCACTATTTAATAGTGTATTTTAAAGGTATATATATGCCCACGTGGACACGTTACAATTTATAATGATGAAATATTTATGATGTCTAGTGGACACATATATATCTTTAAAATACACTATTAAATAGTGCAGGGGTAAAAGGTCTTTTCTAAAGTTCGGTATTGTTACATCAATTTCGGTCAAAGTTCAGATATATTTCAGATATTTTTCCCTTAATTTTATGATTGCAATTTATTTTCTGTTACTTTAAAATTTATTAGAAAGAGAAATAACTTTACGTTTTACTATCAATTTTAGGAACCTCCAACCAAAGGAAGATGCAACAGCTTCTGATTAGAGCGAAAGGATAGTCATAAGCCTTGTTCTCTCTTGCACTTCAAAACTAGCTCTTGTACTAGATAAATATATGTGCTGGTGTTAGCACATACTCAATATATATCATTTTTTTGTTATAATGTATTTGACATAAATAGAATTTGAAGAAGTAATCAAATTTGTAACATAATTTTTAGATATTTTAAGTTGTTAATTGTGATTAATGGTACTTTACATAATTTTAAATAATCATCTCTCTTTCTGTTTATCTGGCACTAATAGAATTCAAGAGTTAACTTAGTTTTTTTTATATGTCTTCTAAAATTCTAAGTTATTAATTATTATGATTTATAGTACTTTTATGTCATTTTCAAATAATACATGTTATTTATTTTATCTCAATTTATGTATTAGTGATAAAATTTTGAGGGACAATCAAATATTTGTCTTTTGAATTTTTAAGATGTTTGTTATTATGATCTTGTAATCATTTAAAATTTATTAAATATAAATTTATAAAATGATTCGGATTATATTAAATTCATAAATATATTAATCCAAATAAATATTATGGGTTAATATAATTGGGTAAAATATTTTAGTCCAATATATATGAATTTAATTAAAGTCTAAATTAATTAATTTGGGCTACAATAGATGAACCCAATTTGCTAAGCCCAAATTCATCTCATCCTAGAGGCCCATTTTTGGTGCCACGTGGCAAATAATGTGGCATGCCAAGTCAAACAAGAAGCCAATAGGACCATGACATGTGTCAAAGATGACAAGCCCGCTCCATAAAGCCCATATGTCATGTCACTTAAATTTGATTGGCCGAAGGGAATCCTGTTCCAATCGCAACTCCTTTATTCTAAAACTATAAATAGGGGTCCTCATAATTTAGAAAAGAGACTGAAAATTCTAAACAATAAGCTAGAGAAAATCTGTGGTACAAACGCCATAAAATTTTCTATAAAGCTACAAGTTTAAGAATTCAAGCATTCAAGTTCAAGAACGATCAAGATCAAGACCATCAGATTCAAGAACAAGCTCGAAGCCCTTGAATTCAAGTAAAAGTCAAGATCAAGATAAAGTTCAAGTTCAAGTTCATCGGAGATTCAAGATCAAGCTCAAGATCCCTTGGATTTATATTTGAAAAGGCGAATTCAGAGGAATCATAGAGATTGTAACACTTGCACTTTAAAATAATAAATACGATTGTTGCTATAATTTTTCCGTTCTTGATTATTGTTTTCTCGACGTGAATTTTATTGTCTACAAATTCTGGCACGCCAGTGGGACAATCTCTACCTCTCATCTCAACTTTTCAAGCATCAAAGAACATCGAGATGACTTCCATGAAGAATAACTCTCGATCAACTGCCTCTAAGGCCACTAGCTCCAAGTTCTCTACTGAAGTTGAAAGCATTCGTGGTGTTACCTTTGGAAGTTTCGGAGCTGTTACAAGAAACAAGACTGCTACGCTAGGACAACAAACACTTCAAGTGTTGTCCGCATCAACTCATATTTTTGGGTCTTCGACTCCAAAAGGAGGAAACAGTGTTGCTGAAAAGATCAGGAAGACATTGGCTCTACTTGAGCAATCTGGTTCCAAGAACTCTACCACAAGGGAGAACTATGATTCAACTAATGAATCATCTCCACATGCATCACATAACGTGAGTCCGTTGAAGATTAACTTATGCGACAATCCATGCTACTCCCCTACATCCCAATGATCATGCAAACGATGGTGACTGTTGCCTCCTCTACTGAGGAGCAACTCGCAAATCTGACGAAGTTGGTTGAAGGATTGACAAAACATGTACAACACCAAGAGAATCGAATTGATAAGTTGATGGATATCATGGAAATACTTTTAGATGGAGAAGCGAGCCATGAACTTGGAAAGGGTGTTGAAGTTCAAGAGATCAGAGATTTTGCGAAGAAAGCACCACTTGTTAATGAGATGCCAGTTTCTTCTGAAGAAATGATCCCACTCGATCGCTTGAAGGAGTTTATTGAAGGCACTATAAAAGATAAGTATGAAGTCTTCACCAAGTCTTCTCATATGTATGCTAAACCATACACTACTAGAATTGATAACTTCAAAATGCATGTTGGTTATCAACCTCCCAAATTTCAACAATTTAAGGGTAAAGGAAATCCAAAACAACATGTTGCACACTTTGTGGAGACATGTAATAATGCTGGCACCTATGGAGACCATCTCGTCAAACAGTTTGCCCGCTCTCTAAAAGGAAATGTCTTTGATTGGTACACGGATCTCGAACCTAATTCTATTGATAGTTGGGAGCAACTAGATCATGAATTTCTCAATCGCTTCTACAGCACAAAGCGTAAGGTGAGCATGGTAGAACTCATGAATACTCGCCAAAGGAAGGATGAACTGGTTATAGATTTCATAAATCGATGGAGGAACGCAAGGTTAAATTGCAAGGATAGGCTTAGTGAAGCTTCTGCAATCGAAATGTGTATCCAAGGAATGCATTTGGAGCTTCTTTACATCTTGCACGGAATAAAACCAAAATCCTTCAAAGATCTAGCTACTTGCTCTCATGATATGGAGTTGAGCATGTCCTCTGCTGGAAAAGTTATGATGTTTGTCCATGATCCTCGCAAAGGAAGAGACAAGCAATAACCCAATAGATAGAGCAAATTTATGCCTAGAAATGACAACAAAGAATCCATGAATGCTAATGTGTCGCTTGTGACACCACGTATGAGGGGATGAAGCAAAATATGAGAACGACTTTCCAAGCACGTTCAAATCAAAAGTCGACACTAAGGGAGATGCAAGGGAAAAAATACCATTTCTTGGATTCTGACATTTGAGATTTTGGATGAGTTGCTCGAGTTAAAGCTCATTGACTTGCTAGAGATGAAGCGACCTAATGAAGAGGAAAAAGCTAATAACCCAAATTATTGCAAGTATCATAGACTTGTGAGTCATCCTCATGAATAATGTTTTGTCTTCAAGGACAGAGTGATGCGATTGGTTAACGAAAATAAAATTGTCCTTGATGATGAGAAGGCTAGTTCTAACCAAATCTCTATCACATTTGGCTCGCTCGATCCGATCCAAATATATATTTTCTGAAAAACATGAAGAAGAGTTATTGGAGCAAGACAAATCTCAAGATGATATAGATGATGATGAAGGCTAGATTCTTGTGACTAGGCGAAGATGCAACAAGTCAAGCTTATGAAAAGAATTATTCGATCAACGATTAGAGGAAAAATGGTGAAGAGATTGGAGAAGCAAAAATCAATCCAACTCCCAAAGAGAGCAAATGTAGAAGTGCATCACTACCAAAAACCCCGACGTCCTGTGATTCTAGAGGAATTCTTACCAAGTTCGTTCGACATAAAATCTACTCAAGACAATGTCGAGGCATTATGTTTCAATGCTGATAAAGCAGAAACAACGAAGGTGCCTCCTACTGACAAAGAAGGAACAACGAGTGAATTCTCACCAAAAGTGTCTCCTAGTGACGATAAAAAGGCAACAAGGGAAATCTCGTCAATGATGTCTCCCTCACCTTCTGAAAAACCTACTGAACCTTCTTCCCAAGAAGTACATGCATGTGATACAAAAATCACATTTACAGATAATGATCTTCTATTTGGTGAAACACTACACAATCATCCTTTGTATATGATGGGTCACGTGCTGGAGAAGAAGATAAATAAAATCTTAATAGATGAAGGATTTGGAGTCAACATTCTACCTATCCACACATTGAAGGAACTCGGCATCACGACTAGAGAATTTAGTGAAATTCGTCGGTTGATACAAGGATTTAATCAAGGGGCAGAAGTCCATAGGCTCTATTAAATTAGAGATCCATATGGAAGATTTGCGATCAAGCGCATGGATGCATGTGATCGACACAAAGACGTCATACAATATATTACTTGGCTGGCCATGGGTACATGAGAATAAAATTGTCTCATCTCTTACTATAAATATTTGAAGCATCTTGAAGGTGGGATTGAAAGGAAGATAGTTGCAGATGATAATCCTTTCACCGAAGTTGAGACACATTTTGCCGATGCGAAATTCTATTTGAAAAGTTATGTTGTTAAAGGGGCCAAATCTAATGATGTCAAACCAATCATGCCCGATAAGATCATAAGCAAAAGAATCGATGCGGCTGTAGGAAAGGTAAAAGTTGACACTAAAGAACTTTGTCCCATTCTTAATGAAGGGAAAATCATGTCTTCAAAGAAGAAGCTGACTTCTGGACTTCGCTATGTCCCAAAAGTGAAGAATGAAGAAAGAAGAAGGTCAATTATCTAACCTTCAAGAAAATGCATTGAGAGGGCTAACCCTTTCCATCAGACGGATCGATGCAATAAACTTGTCTTCGAAACCGCTAGGAAAATCAATTGCTCAAAATTAAGTGTGGATTGTGGCACTCCCTACAAAATGCACAAGAGAAGGTTTTGATCCCAATTCTTACAAGTTATTCGTGAAGGCTGTATACAACCCTAATGAGTTATCAATATTAGGGAAACTCCCATCAGAAGATACAACTAGGCAAGCATGTGAAGGCCTAGGTTATAGCCAACCGCCACCAATTCGTATCTCCATAAGAAGGGCGAGCAATAACCATATAACTTTTGAAGATGATGTCACTACTCCCAATAAAAAGCCTTCCGTCTTTGATCGAATTGGAGAATCGAACATAAGAACTTCTGTGTTTGTGAGGTTAGGTCCATTGAAGAAGAAGAATAACAAAAATCTGAGAAGTTATCTAAAAGTTACAACGCCTGCTTCACCTTTGATTCGAAAGAATTTCAAAAGTTTTATTCCTTTTAGAATGAGGCGACGAGTGGAACTTATGGTTTCGTGTTAAGAGAAACTCAAGGCAAAGGCTCACAATGTGGTTTACACCAAAGAACGCGAGAAAGATAAAGAAAGTGTAGGCTCTTCATATCATGTTACAATCCAGAATGAGCACAATTCTTTGCCTCAAATGAATATTAAATAAGGTTTAAAAGATGTTGTCTGGTGTTGTCATATATCTGTTAATGACAATAATCCTCTAGAAAAGGAAGATGCTGGAGATGCTCCACCAAAACTTGAAGAAGGAAGTAAAGATCACAATAGATCCTTTGAAAGAAGTTAACCTTGGCACTGATGAAGGCCCAAGGCCAACTTACTTGAGTGCCTTTCTAGAAGTTGATGAAGAAATCGCTTATATGAATATACTCAAATAATATAAGGATGTCTTCGCTTGGAGTTATAAAGAAATGCTTGGATTGAATCCTAAAGTAGCGGTCCATCAGTTGGCAGTCAGAAATGGTTCTCGTCTTGTTAAGAAAGCTCAAAGACATTTTAGGCCAGACTTGGTTCCATTGATAAAAAATGAAGTTAATAAACTCATTGAGGCAAGATTTATTCGTGAGTCAAATATCCTACATGGATTTCAAGTATTGTTCCTGTGAGGAAGAAGAATGGTCAAATTCGAGTTTGTGTTGACTTTAGAGATCTCAATAATGCATGCCCTAAATATGAGTTTCCTCTTCCCATTCCAGAACTGATGATTGATGCCACCACTGGTTATGAGGCGATGTCGTTCATGGACGGTTCTTCTGGCTATAATCAAATTCGCATGGCACCAAAGGATGAAGAACTCACCGCATTTCGAACACCTAAGGGTATTTATTGCCACAAAGTGATGCCATTTGGTTTAAAGAATGTTGGTGCCACATATCAAAGGGCTATGCAAAATATATTTGATAACTTGCTCCATAAAAATGTTGAATGCTATGTTGATGACTTGGTGGTAAAGTCGAGAAAGAATGGTGTTTGAGTTGCTCCGAAGATATCAACTAAGGATGAAACCATTGAAATGTGCCTTCGGAGTACTTCTGGCAAGTTTTTGGCTTTATTGTGAGACATCGAGGAATTGAAATTGATCAAGCCAAAGTTGATGCAATATCGAAGATTCTTGTGCCTCAAAATATTCATGAGTTAAAAAGTCTCCAAGGAAAGCTAGCCTACTTGAGGAGGTTCATCTCAAATCTAGCGGGAAGATGCCAACCATTTGGTCATCTTATGAAGAAAGGTGTTTCTTTTAATTGGGACCAAACATGTAGCTATGCCTTCAAAAGTATCAAATCGTATCTAGCAAAACCTCCAGTTTTGGCATCCCTTATACCTGGAAAGCCATTGATACTCTACATTGCGGCACAAGAAAGGTCTGTAGGAGCCTTGTTAGCTCAATAGAATAGTGAAGGAAAAGAAAACTCTCTTTATTACTTAAGTAGAACGATGACGCCGAATGAGCTGAACTATTCGCTAATTGAAAAGTTGTGTTTGGCACTTGTCTTCTCAATTCAAAAGTTGAAGCATTATTTTCAAGCTCATGTTGTCCGCCTTATTTCTAGAGCAAATCCCATCAAATTTGTTATGTCAAAATCTGTTCTTAATGACCGACTAGCAAGATGGTACCTCTAATTCCAACAATTTGAGATTGTGTACATCTCTCAAAAAACTGTGAAGGGACAAACATTAGTGGATTTCTTGGCAGACCATCCGATACCTGATGATTGGGAGTTAACTGATGAGCTTCATGATGAAGATGCGATGTCTATTGAAATTCAACCTCTTTGAAAAATGTACTTTGATGGGGCTGCACATCGTGGTGGAGCTGGCGCTGGCGTAGTGTTCATCACTTCAAAAGAAAAGATTCTACCATTCTCCTTTACTTTGAAGCAATGTTGCTCCAATAATGTCGTTGAATACCAAGCGTTGACACTTGGATTGAGATGGCCATCGACATGAAGCAATTACACTTACAAGTCTTTGGTGACTCCCAGTTGGTGATCAACCAACTCTTGGGAAGTTATGAGGTGAAGAAACCCGAATTGCGTCCTTATCATGATTATGCTCAAAAGTTGATAGGATGGCTTGGATATGTAACCCTCCAACATGTGTGTATAATGGAAAACAAGAAACCCGATGCATTGACCGCCCTAACTTCAACACTAACCCTTCCTAATCAAACGCAAGTGACTATTTGTCAAAAATGGATAGTACCACCGCCAAATGAGGAAGAATATATAGAAAATGAGCTTGAGAATCTTGTCGCCGTTTCTGAAGCTGCAAAGGAAGATTGTAGACAACCCATTAGTGACTACATGTGTTATGGGATACTTCCAGAAAATCCAAGGAGAAGGACTGACATTCGTCGTCGTGCACCTCTCTTCTTTTACTACAAGGACACATTATAAAGAAGATCATTTGAGCGTGTACTATTACGATGTTTGGGAGAGGAAGAAGCAATTCAAGCTCTGCAAGAAGCACACTCAGGAGTATGTGGTTCACATCAATCTGGACGAAACTCCACTTTCAATAAAGAGGATGGGTTATTATTGGCCAACCATAGTGAATGATTGCTTAGATTATGCTCGGAGGTGTGATGCTTGCCAATTTCATGTGAATTTCATACATCATCCACCTGAAGTATTACACCCAACTATCGCATCTTCGCCATTTGACGCTTGGGGATTAGTTGTTGTGGTACCACTACCAAAATCTTCTGGTGGACACTTGTACATCTTGGCTGCAACAGATTACTTCTGAAAATGGGCTGAAGTTGTCGCTCTTAAAGAAGTGAAGAAAGATAATATTGCAAATTTTATCCGAGTGAATATCATCTATCGCTTTGGCATCCCTCGCTACATAATAACAAACAATGGCAAGCCATTTGATAACAAGTTAATGAACAAGATTTGTGATCTCTTTGGCTTCAAGCAGCGGAAATCTTCTATGTATCATGCTGCTGCCAATGGTCTTGCTGAATCATTCAATAAGACTCTATGCAACCTGCTCAAGAAAGTTGTCTCCAATTCCAAACGAGATTGGCATGAAAGAATGAAAGAAGCTTTGTGGGCATATAGGACAACATACTGCACACCAACTCAAGCAACACCATATTCAATTGCTTTTGGAGTTGAAGCAGTACTGCCACTCGAGCGTCAAATACCTTTCTTAAGACTTGCTATTCAAGAATGGATGACTGAAGAAGAAAATGCTCGACTGCGTCTTGCTGAGTTAGAAGCACTTGATGAAAAGAGGCTAGAATCCCAACAAAACCTTGAATGCTATCAAGCTCGTCTATCTCGTGATTTCAATAAGAAAGTTCGCTTGAGGTGCTTCCAAGTTGGAGACCAAGTTCTCGCGGTAAGAAGACCCATCATTACTTCGCACAAGTTTGGTGGAAAATTTACCTCAAAGTAGGATGGACCATATGTCGTACAAGAAGCATATTCAAATGGTGCTTACAAGCTTGTTGATACAGATGGCGTAAAGATCGGTTCTATTAATGCAAAATTCCTGAAAAGGTACTACCCTTGAAGTGAGATGATGCTCCTTAAGGTACGAGCCTACCACGACCCGAGACTACCCCCTAGACGTGACACGACATACAAGACTCTAAAAAGTCTCATACAAACCCTTAGCATATCATGACATAAGAACATAGGGAAAAATGCGGAAAATTTAAAACTTTCTTTACAATCGAAGTCCTTTATAAAAATGAAAGAGAGTTTATGACACAATGTCTCAAACCATCTATAACATTGGAATTAAAAGCTCTTGAATACAATCTTGCTCCACTTTGTCTTTTGCATTCCTTTCAACATGAGCCCCTGAAGTAGTCATATCTTGAAAACCATAGGGCACACATTAGCAGAAAGATCTAATAAAGCTAAACTCTAGGGAACGACTTAGAGAATGAAGAAGTGAAGTTTTATTAACATCCGATAGCCTCCTATTCATAAAATGTGGCGCGCTTCATATTTATGAACAAGATTCTACTAGATGTGGTTTGAGACATCCTAAAACCATCCCAAAAACTTATGCTCTGATACCAAGTTTATCACGACCCGAGACTACCCTCTATACGTGACATGGCATACAAGACTCCGAAAAGTTTCATACAATCCCTTAGCATATCATGACATAAGAACATAGGGAAAAATATAGAAAATTTAAAACTTTCTTTACAATTGAAGTCCTTTATAAAAATGAAAGAGAGTTTATGACACAATGTCTCAAACCATCTATAACATTGGAATTAAAAGCTCTTGAATACAATCTTAGGGACACGACCCTTACATAAGTCTAGAACATAAAAGACATGTGGTCAAGCCCTCGAATATTATGAGGACTCACCAATCTTCTTCTTCTTGATCTACTATGGTCCTAGCCACGATGATAGAATATGATATCTCCAAACCCTACACTTATAGAAAATGTAGAAATATGGGTTAGCACAAAATGTACCAAGTATGGAGGCCATGTAAGAAAATCCTTAAAACATGCATAAAAGGGACATTTTGTTTGAAAACCATGCTATATGCCACTTTTGAACATCATCTTTGAAATAGTTGGAGAATGTAGCTCATAAGACAAACCATGCACAATTCATCATAACATAAAGGATATCATCATAATTACAAGCATAGTCTCCAACACAACATAATGCATACTCCAATTTTCACAAGACATAATTCACATGCATAGTTATATACCAATATCATATCAGTATAATAGAACCATCACATAAGCAACGATCCCATAATCCTATCTACACTAAGTCTCACTTTTAGGCTTCCATGATCATGCATAACATAAGTTCATACCAATATATAAGCAACCCAAATTCATACTAGTGAAATGCAAAGGTAAGATCCCCTAACCTTACCAACGGCTAAGTATCACATTTAGATCATCAACAACATACATATCTTACTTTTGCCTCATCCATAGCCAACATACATAAGTAAGGAGTTCTTCATGTTCATAACTTGTAACAAGTGAAGTGAACCTTAACAACCATATGTATCATACATAAATAATCCATAAGTCTTCATAACATAAAAGAACCTTACCATAACCTCTCTTAAGATCTACTTGTGCAATGTGTAAGTGAAGTCCCATACCCCCACTCATACTAAGTAGTACCTCTTAAGAAGTCATGATTAAAGTCCATGTTCTTATCTTAGTTCATATTCGTATTATATAAGGAAACAACCTTAACCGGCATAAACCATGTGAGCTACATGGAATCTGGTGTTCTACCCCCACACCGAAAAGAGGTGTCCTACTTGCATAAGGTAGAAGGTTCATTTTAGGTTTTAGGTGAATCCACTATCTAAATACCTATGTGGGTACATAGTTATGGGATATGAAGATTGCTACTAGAAACCCTCACTACTAACGTGGAGGCTTCCATCTGATGAGACACCGTATTATGAACCCCACTACTAGCTTAAGGAACCCATCTCATACTCATATTCGCTCGGTGCTAAGCATAATTCCCTTTAAAAATCACATTAAGTCTTTACTTAAGTTTAGGTTTATGAAAGAATGCACTAGGCACTCAAATCAACATCATATCATAATAGCTCATAGATTCATAGGGTGTGAATATCCTTTGAACCTTAGAATCATCAACATGTGAGAAAACCTTTCACATCATATTCGTAGTGTGTTCATGAGAATGGCCTTTCAATCAACACAACAAGCTTAACATAAACATACATACATACTTCATGCATAATCAAATGTAAAGGTATAGGGAAGAAGAATCTTGCATCAATACCACAATTACACATTAGCCATAGGTTTATCACTATCTAAGTGAATCACAAGTTCATACACAATCTTTATCATCATACATAAACCCTAGTTATTGCCCTTCAAGGCTAGGAATCAAGATCAACCCTAAATTCAAGAATTACAACACTAGATAGGGAAATTTCATGATTCATCAACTTAATAAACATAAACATAACCATAAACAATTGACAAGCTTACATGATCAATTAAGTCATACCCTAGTTCACAATTTAAGAAGAAGGGGAAATCATGGGTCCAAGAGAGATTTTTATCAAAATCCAATAATACTCCATTAATACAACCATTAATCATCATAATAAACCATAATTAAACAATTGAATTCGATTTGGAAGAAGACCCGTGACTAGATTGAAAAACCATAGGTTTGGGGGATTTGAAAACATAGTTTGTAGGGGCTTCTTGGGTGATAGCTTCCCAAGAATGAAAAACATCCATACCTTAGGTTGAATTCTACACGAAATTGGAGAATAAAGGCTGGTTCTTGAACCTCTAGCTTGACCTTGACCTTGTTCTTCAATGGAGTCTTAGAGAGAGAATTATTTAGAGAGGGGAGTTGGGATTTGATTTGGGGTCTTGGGTTATAATGAATTAATTAGGGTATTTTAATGACTTAAAATACTTTATATATATGTATAATTACTATATTAAACAACCCCTACTTAAAACTAATTAAAAACGAATTACCTAAATGACCCCTAGAGTTGGCCGAGATTTTGGACAACATTGCAGTTATGACCTACGACCACCACCTACGGGGCGTAGGTCAGCTCACGTACCATACTGGTGGGGAGTAGGCTGAACCTGCAGCTTCCTTGGTTGCCCCTTGACCCACGAATCACTCCCACGGAGCGTGGACCACCCTACGGGGCGTAAGTCCCCTACGTGGGTCACACATTTGGGCAGATTTTTGGGAACTTGGCAGCCTTGGGGTCTAGGCTTTAGGGTCCCCCTCAAGGACCCTTAGTTGGTCCTTGGGTGGTCGTACCTTGACATTTAACCCCTATAACCCTTACTCTAAGTTCGAGAAGTTGTTTTACAACCTCACACCCCGTATCAAACTCAAACACACACTCGTTAGGCTCTAGTTTCACCTACTAGATTTCCAGGTCGTTACAGAGCCTAAACTGCATGTCACTCCTGACCCCCAAGAGTATAAATTGTGCACGACACAAAAGAAAAATCACTCACTCCCCCAGAACTACGTTGTGACTTGATCCTCTACATTGAGGTATGTAGGCACTTAGAATATATCCTACGTTCAGTTGCTTGAGTATAAAAAAACCACATGTTCCCACTTGATCCGTCACATGAAGTTAAGGACATAAGTATTTTATTTTTACTTTATTTCATCAAATTCCAGACTTGCACCAACTATTGATAGGTTAATGGAGGGGGGGCAAACCCTTATAAAATATGAGTTTCTTTAACTGTACACTTGAAGTCTTTAAATTTAGCCAAGTATGCAAGTTGAGGTCTTTAAATTCTTTGAGTTTACAAGTTGAAGTATTCGAATCCTTCAAATGTGCACGTTGTTGAATTTCCATGCCTTAAGGTGGACGAAGTTTGTCCCTTTGCACCTTAAGTTGGCCTTTTCACGGGTTTATCCTTAAATGGATATTTAAATTTCCATGCCTTAAGGTGGATAAATTTGTCCCTTTACACCTTAAGCTGGACTTTTCACGAATTTATCCTTAGATGGATTTTTTTTTGTGTGCCGTACACAGTTTATACTCTTGTGGGCCAGGAGTGAAAAAAATCGACATGCCTTAAGGTGGACAAGATTTGTCCCTTTGCACCTTATGCTGGTTTTTTCACGGGTTTATCCTAAAAGGATCTTTAAATTTCCATGTCTTAAGGTGGACAAAATTTGTCCTTTTGCACCCTAAGCTGGTCTTTTCATGAGTTTATTTTTAAAAGGATCTTAAAGGATATTTAAATTTCCATGTCTTAAGGTGGACAAGATTTGTCCCTTTGCACCTTAAGCTGACCTTTTCGCGGATTTATCCTTAAAATGATCTTATGAAGCCTCCGGTTAGTGATCTTCAAGGCGGGGACGTTAAACACATCCATTCACACCTTATGCTCAAGTATTCGGGATCTCGATTAGTGATTTTCATGGCGGAAATGTTAAGCACATCCCTTCACACCTTATGCTTAAGTATTTGGGACCTTGTAAAGCCTTGAGAGTAATGTTTTTTTCAAGGCGGGGACATTAAACACAGTATTCTATAACGCCTCCGGTTAGTGATCTTCAAGGCGGGGACGTTAAACACAATATTCTATAACGCCTCCGGTTAGTGATCTTCAAGGCGGGGATGTTAAACACATCCCTTCACACCTTATGCTCAAGTATTCGGAATCTAGTAAAGCCTCCAGTTAGTGATTTTCAAGGCGGGGACGTTAAACACATCCCTTCACACCTTATGCTTAAGTATTTGGGACCTTGTAAAGCCTTGAGAGTAGTATTTTTATTCAAGGCAGGGACGTTAAACACATTATTCTAGTAAAGCTTCAAGTTAGTGATCTTCGAGGTGGGGACGTTAAACACATCCCTTCACACCTTATGCTCAAGTATTCATAATTTAGTAAATCCTCAAGTTAGTGATCTTCAAGGCGGGACGTTACACACATCCTTTCATACCTCAAGCTCAAATTCTTGTGTGATAAAGCTTTCCATTGTGTAGCCTCCGCAAAATATAAATATTGTTTTTGTTGATCTCCAAAAAAAAACACTAAAAAGTACAATACAAAGAAAATACAAGTAAAGGAGAGATTGCAACCCGTCAAGATGTTTGAGACTTGAAATGTATGCTATGCTAACTAGGTTAGACTTGAGACAATATTTTTCTTGGTAATAATAACCCTTGAAGTATAGTTTCCAACGATCACAACCCTTTTTGGTGATGATGTTCCGATATCAAGATATAAAATATTTTGTGAGGCAACAAAAATTTGAAATCAACTATATGACAGAATTTAAAGTTAACTTCAAAAAATTGTCTAGAACAATATTAAAGGAGTTGATACTAAATTTTGGATATGTTGTGGTAGTTTGTGTTTAGTTTTTGTAGGATCAAGCGGATCGCAATTTCGATGTTTCTACTTTGAGACACAATTATTTTTTTGGTGTCATCGCGCAAATCTGAAATTTTTGGTGCACCAAAATCTAAAGCTGACTTTGTAATAGTATCTGGAATGATCCCGAAGGTATTAAATTTGAATTTCGGATACACTGTAAACATTTGTGTCTAGATTCAAAATAATCAAGCGTTTTGTGATTTCGTCATTCCTACATCAGGACACAAGAGTTTTAGTAAAGCTACACAAATCTGAAATTTTCAGCATGACAAAATCTAGAGCTAACTTCAGAAATTCATAAAAGAAAATTCCGAAGGTGTTAAATTCTGAATTTTGGATATGTTAGAGATCGAGAAGTCTAGTTTTTATAAAATCAAACCGTTCATGATTTTGATTTTTCTACAATGAGATATGAATTTTCTACGACAGACGTATCAAGCTCTAAAAAAGTGACGAAAATCAGAAAAAGGGAGGGAGATTACCTTGCATTATGCCCCTTTCGTCATAGGCTCGTAGCTCACAATTTGTAATTGAAGACAAAACTGTGGAGACAATGTGCCTATTTATAGATGTCATGTGATGAGAATTAAATCCTTCTCCTAGTTCAATTACAATTCTTTTTTGGCTAGGACAATAGAAAAGATATATGAATATGAAATTGAGTGAGATTACAATTCCTAGTTCAATTACAATTTCTTTTCGGCTAAAACAATAGGAAAGATATATGAATATGAAATTGAGTGGGATTACAATTCCTAGTTCAATTACAATTTCTTTTCGACTAAGACAACAAAAAAGATATGTGAATATGAAATTGAGTGGGATTACAATTCCTGGTTCAATTACAATTCATTTTTGGCTAAGGCGGTTAGAATTGAATTTAAAAAAAGAAAAAGGAATCCCCTTTGTGTCCTAATTAGGGGTGTGTATCGGTCGGTTCGGTTCGGTTTTAAGTATTATTGGTTCGGTTTTTAAATATGCTAAACCGATAACCAAACCAATAAGATATTTGTGATCGGTTTTCGGTTTATCAATTTTAGGTCTTTAACAGTTGTGTTTTCGGTTTAACCAATAAGAAAATGCTTTTAAAACAAATATATGACTTATCCAATAATTTGACGCAATACACATACATTGAAATAATCATCCCAAACGGGACAACATGGACCAACTTGCTGTATTTTGGTCATCACAACAAAGTCTTGGTCAATTTTCGATCACCATAATATATAAAACGAGGTCCCCTTTATGCAATAAAGAGAATCAAATAAAACCAAATCATAGACAAAAGTCAAAACAGTAGCAAATGAGGCCATGCTTATGGTAAATCATATATAAAGAAAAAACTCAACTAAATGAAGTTCTTACGTTAAAGCTAATATTAGTCAATTATAAACTAACTAAAGTAAATAAGTAATACTAAAAAGTAAAACCTAAAGGTTAAATAACTAAAAGTAGAGAGGAGAGTTAATTGTTAAGTAGTGTTAATTATTGTGTAGGATTTTTATATTTTTAGCTAATATACTACTAATTATATTAATATTTTTCGTTTAATATATTATATATGTATAACTAAAAATTAAAATAGTAAATTATTATATTCTTAATGAGTTATAGGTTAAACCAATAACCCAATATTAAAAAACCAATAACGAATCGATAACCCGATAATTCTTTTTTGTAAAACCATTAAATAACCGTTAGCCCAATAACACAATAACAATAAACCAATAACACTTGTTTTGGTTCGATTTTTGCACACCCCTAGTCCTAATTAAAAAAGGGAAAAAGGACGGATTTACCCCCGAACTTTAATAAATGGTACGTCTATGCCCTCCGTTATACTTTGCGTTCCACATAAGCCCTTGCCGTCCAATTATAGGTACACACATGCCCTTCTCACTAACGGACCCCTCGTTATGTACACGTGTCTTAATCCTAATCAACTACCCGTTTGACTATTCTTTTAACCCATAAACCCAGAACCCGCCCCATAAACCCAATACCCACCCGATTCCCTCTAAAATATATCCTAATTAAAAGACCCAAATCTAACAGCTCCCGTTCCTATCACACAAAACCCTAGCCTTCATCAAGTTCGTCCATTTCATAGTATTCCGCCGCGTCTTGGTCGATTCATCGCATGTTCTTCGATTTAACTTCTGTTCGTCAAAGGTACCCAAATATAACAGCTCCCGTATCTCACAACCTGGCCTAGTTCTTTCGTTGATTCCAGTTTGTTGGTCGATTCCACCTTGTCTTCGTCGAATCTATCGTGTGTTGGTCATAATTTCGTAGTCAATTTTTCAT
>JAJOOS010009681.1:0-25687 GCA_029582725.1 Solanum chiquidenum | reverse complement strand
CGCTTGCTATTTATTGAAAGTATCTTCGTGTGTGAAGAAAGTTTTAATTCCTTATAGTTTTGGTGTCTATGCGATGAATGAATGCTAAGAGGCTTGTATTAGACCTCTTTGAGGTCGAGTACGCCGGTTACGACTAGGGGGTGCTCCCGGGTCGTGACAGTTTTGGTCTACAATTTTATAAGCGCCGCTTGAATATGCTTCCTTCACAACATACGACCCATCCTATTTTGATGTAAACTTGTCACCAAAGCGTTTCTTGAGGATTATGGGTCTCCGAACTACTAAGACCAAGTCTCCCACTTGAAATGATCGAGGTCGAACCTTTCTTGTTGAATGCTCTGGCAAGTCGAGCTTGATAACACTCCAACCTTTGTTGTGCTTCCAATCTCTTCTCATCCAATGCCTCCAACTCTGCTAGACAAAGTTGAGCGTTATTTTCAGTTGTAAGTCCCTCTTGGATTGGCATTCGCAATGATGGAATTTGCTTCTCCAACGGAAGGACTGCTTCTACGCCATACACCAATGAAAACGGAGTCGCTTGCGTAGCTGTTCTAAAGGTTGTACGATATGCCCACAAAGCTTCACCAATTCTCTCATGTCAGTCCCTTTTATTCTTTGCAACTACTTTCTTCAGTAGGTTACCAAGTGTCTTGTTAGAAGATTCAGCAAGACCATTGGCAGGTGCATTATACATTAAAGACTTATGCTTCTTAAAACTGAACTTCTCGCACAAACTACTCATGAGTTTATTGTTGAAGGGTGTTCCATTATCAGTAACTATACATCTTGGTTTGCCATATCTAAAAATTATGTTTGATTTGATAAAATCAACAAAATTTTCCTTCTTCACCTCCTTTAATGGCACAACCTCAGCCCATCTAGAGAAATAGTCAGTGGCAACCAAGATATACATTTGTCCTTATGATGACTTTGAAAGAGGTCCAACAACATCAAGTCCCCATGCACCGAAAGGCCATGAGGCTACAGTTGGATGCAGAGCCTCTGAAGATTGATGGATATAGTTAGCATGGAATTGACACGCTTGACACTTTTTGGCATGCTCTAAGCAGTCCATCACCATTGTTGGCCAATAGTAGTCCATCCTCTTGATGCGAAAATGAAGTTTAATCCCTGATTGGTGTGCTCCACATGTGGCAGAATGTGCCTCCTCCATTGTTTGTTGAGCTTCTTCTTTATCAAGACACCATAAGAATAGTCCCTCACAAGAACGACAAAACAATATTCCCTCGTGAAAGATGAATCGTGGTTCTCTTCTCTTAATGTCTGTTCTTACTCGTCGATCCTTAGGCAGCCTTCCATGTTCAAGATACTCAATCTGTGGTTTTCTCCAATCTTTTTTTTCAACCACTCGAACAGATATATGGTGTCTTTCATTGATTTGAAGATCAATACAACCAAGAATAACCCATCCATGACATACACACACCTTTGTTGTCTCATTTTCTCCGAGTGCCACTGTTGTGGCCAAGTTAGCCAAAGCATCCGCCATGCGATTTTCTTCTCTTGGGACATAATTCAAGAACACTTGATCAAACCTTTTAAGTAAGAAAGTAGCATATTGGTGATATGCCAAAAGATCTTCCTTTCTTTACCTCGTAATTCCCCAAGAGTTGATTGATGATCAATTGGGAATTACTGTACATATCCAATTAAGGAATCTTCATATCTGATGCCCTTTCAAGGCCCACAATCAAAGCTTGGTACTCTGCGGTGTTGTTGGAACTAGAACAAATGAAAATGGTTAGATTAGTCATTCTGGAGATATCAATACGACTCCCGCCCCTGCACCATCTCAACGTGCAGATCCATCAAAGAACATTGTCCATGCCGACAATTCTTCAGTAAAAATGCATCTTCATCAGGAAACTCATATGAAGTTTCCCATTTTCCCGGAAGAGGGTGATCAACAAGGAAATTAGCAAGTGCTTGCCCCTTCACAACCTTTTGAGGTGTGTATATGATCTCATATTGATTAAAAACATATATATCATCTTGCTAGACGTCCTAGAAATTATCCCGAGAAATTAGCTTGATAGTGTACGCTTCAAAATAATGCCTTAATTTTTTATCGCATAAAGCAATGATAAGCACATCTTCTGAATAGGCGTATAATTCAACTCAGCTCCTATCAAGGTCCAACTTAGATAGTACAATGCTTGTTCCTTCTTATCTTCATTCTCTTGAGCAACAAGGGCCCCAAGTGATCGCTCTTGCGATGCAATGTATAGTATCAATGGCTTTCCAGGAGTTGGTGCCCCAAATAGAGGTGAATTCAACAAGTATCCTTTGATGCTTTCAAAAACATTTCGACATGATTGGTCCCAGTGGAAAGGAGAAACCTTCTTCATTAAATGGTTGAATGGTTCACATCTTTCGTCCAGGTTAGAGATGAATCTCCGAATGAATGCCAAATTTTCTAGTAGACTGCGGAGGTCTCTCAAGCCCTTTGGCTCAGAATTTTTTTTGGATGACATCAATCTTTGCGAGATCAACTTCAATTCGACGGTGATGCACAATAAAGCCAAGAAATTTTTCTGAGGTAATTCCAAATGCACATTTGAGTGGATTCATCTTCAAGTCAAATTTCCTTAACCTCTCAAAAACAATTTGAAGGTCTTCAAGATGGTGTTCTCTTTGTTTCGTCTTTACCACCAAGTCATCAACGTAGCATTGCACCAGCTTATGAAGCATGTCATCAAATATGTTTTGCATTGCACATTGGTAGTGACACCAACATTCTTTAGACCAAAGGGCATCACTTTGTAACAATAAATCCCTTTTGGAGTTCGGAAGGTAGTGTATTCTTCATCTTTTGGAGACATTCTGATTTGGTTATATCCAGAAGACCCATTATCAACCATGAGCTCAATGATTAGTAGAGGGAAGTCATATTTTGGAAATGCCTTGTTCAAATCTCGAAAATAAACACAGACACGTATTTGACCATTTTTCTTCTTAACAGGTACAATATTTGAGATCCACAATGGGTACTTCACTTCTCGGATATATCCATCTTTGATGAACTTGTTGACCTCCGCTTCAATTTGTGTTACCAACTTGGGGCGAAACATTCGTTGTTCCCACTGGGAGTGCCAAATTTGTTCGCAACAAATTTTTGTAAGTGCTAAAAATTAACTGCAAGAAAATAAATAAAAGAAAAATGTGATTTTTATTAATGAATCTTGTGAGTACAATTCTGGTGTTCTCTTGATTCTTCTCTCCTAAACTTCTTCATGATTCGAGGGCCTTCAGTAGCGTATTTCTCGAATATAGGAAAGTGTAGACCTCCTTGAGATGTATTTGATCTTCGAAAATGTCGGGTTGCACTTCGTCATTTCAAATCGATCTCCGAGAAGAACTTTGTTGATTACTACTACGAAGAGTTATGTAGTTGATGTTGTAGCTTTCTCCAATTGCAGAATGTTTGTTGAAGAGTTTTCTTCATTCCCTTAGAATGTCACGTCCATCCCCTATTTATAGTTCTAGGGGGTGGACAATGTTGCTTGTGATTGGCCAAAGGATGTCATTTTGACACTTGGCAGATTGTGATTGGTTCTTGAATTTGACTGGGACTACCACCTCATTTGGACACATGGTGTCACCTTGTTGGTCTTGGATGCCTAGTCAATGTGACACATGGCATGGGTTTGGGCTTCAAGGTGAAATGGGCCTTGGACTTATTTATTTGTAAAGCCCAAATTAATCATTCAACCCAAATAAACATGGATTTAATCCAAATTTTGTATGAATTAAATCCAATAAAATTTGTGTGTCTACATCATTATCCTAATATAGTCAAGATACGTTTCTCAAAGACGCCAAATATTATTCTAACATTCTGCCTTTTTAAGTAAAATGAAGATTGATAGCATATATGGTGTGTGCTTGATTCATATTTATACTAATTAATTGCATTTTAAATTCATAGATTTGATTTGAACCTACTATTAAAAATAATAACTCTACTATTAGGTAAAATTTAAATTATTGTCAAGCATATTACAACCTCGTTAGCACACTCCTCTCTAGTTCAATCCTGCAAAATAAGATGATTTTCATTTAATCAAATTTAATTTTATAAATTAAAAATTTGAGAGATGAAAAGATCATGTAATTTAACAGTGACAGATTATATTAGGATTTGATTTTAAAAAAATTAAACTAATTCTATAAAAATAATTAATATATTATTTTTAAATTAATAGGATAAAGTAGAGAAGTTATATATATGTATTCATAAAATGTTACTCGGAAAGCAGACATGGTTGTGAAGAATGCAATAATGGCTATGAAAAACACACCAAGAGATGACTCCAATGACAATGAATCCCAAAATCAGTCACTACTGACTCCACAATTTTCTCTGTCAGGTCAGATCTGTTAATAAACTAAGATGGACGAGTAAGAACTAAAGTGGTAACGTTACTGCATTTTTCTTAAGATGGAAAGTAGATCAACCAAACCTCTGTGGATGCTGGCGGAAATAACAGATATCTCGTGTAATTAGTCTAAGTACGCGCAAGTTGATCCGTACACCACAATTATCTCAACGACCTTTACTTCTTTGTTGGTGAGAGCATGGTGATTTGTAACAAAACTACTAGAAATTAAGTCTCTTTCCATTTGAGAAAATTTGCAATTCGTATGTTCTTTTTATTGCATATTAATTTCAAGCCGATAAGATCATTTACTGTGAAATCAGTATCCCAATAAAGTATATGCCGATAGATCTGATTTTACTGTTATGTCAAATCACTCTGTACACCATATACACATATGCGAACAGTGTGGCAAATGTTAGTACTATCAACTACAACAATCAAGAACAAGGATTTTTTTTCGTGTTCTTCCTCATTAATCCGGTCTCTGTGAGTATAGATGTGGAACAATCAAAGGTAACAATACTCTTCCTCATTAATAAAGTTCTTATGAGTCCCGAATAACAATCACTGATGGAATGTATGCGTCCACTTACTACGACAAGACCAGCTCCTTTAGACAGTTAAGATACACAAAAGTAAATCCTGAAAGTAAAGAGAACACGGAATACTTTACGTGGAAACCTCCTTGCTCAAGGGAGTAAAACCACAACCTGTCACACAGATTTTCAACTACTTTCACTAATCTTCTCAAGCAAAAGTGAAACACAGATTACAACAACACAATGAGATTAACCTCTTACTCTCAACACTAAGCAATACAACCTATTACTTACTGTGCCTAAGCAATGCATCCATTGCCCACTATACTAACCCTCACTGATTAATATAGACTTTTGACCATACACAAAGTTAACCTTAACGATGTTCTTACAATGACTCACACAAAGTTTTGAAACGTTTCTAACAAGAGTGAAACGAATCCTACAATATAAGCACAAATACAAGAATTCAAAATAACAATAGGTTCAAGAAGCAATTCTTTAGTCGATAAGGTCCCTTGTTGTTTTGTTTGAAGCTTGATTTTTCTCTCTTTGAATGAATAGTCTTGTTAGTTGTTTGTCATGTTGAATATATAAATCCAAGAAAAATTATTAACCATTGGACAAACAACCTCGTCCATTCCTAATGGTTAAGTACACTGACTACTTCACCAACCACTGACAAGACAGCTTCCCAGCTGTACAACATATTGTGCCCTGGATGAGAACACTCTGCAAAGGACCGGGTCCCTACATTTGTGAAGATCATAAAAACATCTAAAAATCGTAAAACATATCATTTTCCCCTTTTTTGATGATGACAAACAAACTGCCTCACATGAGTTAATATTCATTCAAAATATCAGTTCCCCCTATCACCAAGTTCCCCGTCAACATACTCTGATTTCAACACATCATTTTATAGTCAATTTCCCCTTTTGACATCATTGAAAAGGAGTGACAGTAAACATATACAAGCTGCATGCAAAGACATTAGGAATTCAAGGTCATTTGCCACACAGTTAATGAGCAGGTAGGCAGAAATAGAAAAGATAAAAGCATACCAAACAGGGGAAATTAGATAATAATATTAGATCACAATACTAGCCACAAAGTCTAGCCAAAACAATACAGTTGCCACAAGATTTAAAAGGGGAAACAACCTAGACACAAGAAATAGTAAGAACTTAAACAACAGACTATTTTTAGGACGGAGGGGGACGAGGAGGGAAGGACTGCAACAAAAGAGTTAGATGAGTATTAGCATCAACGTGCGCCAGAATGAGTTGCTTGTTAAGAGCCTGGACCTCCTCATTGAGTGAGGCATTTGTCCTCAGCAACTGTGCATTCTCAGCTCTCAACTTTTCAACTTCTTCCTTACTATCAGCAATAGTACTAGGTCCTCAAGAAATAACCTGTTGCAGTTGCGCCCTAAGTCACACAATTTATACCTCCTTAGCACTCAAGGTGGCTATAAAATCATTTAACTCGCGCTTGAGTGATTCCTATTGCTCAAGGAGTTCAGAGACATGGGACTTGGCTTTGAATTTTCCCTCACCACACTCACATTCCAAGAGTGTGGCTAGAGAGAACATTTGCTTCAGAGTTCCAGGTACTCCTCTGCCAAGAGGCACTTTGAAATGTTCAAACACATGATCCAATAAGTACCCAGAGGGTATGCCATGCTCGACAATTTTCCATGCCATAACTCTATGCATGTGCTCGAGCATAATCCCAGGAAAACTAATAGCTTCAAGTTCATCCAATTGCTCCATGATAAATAGATTTGTTGCAGAGGTCTGATGAGTCCATGATTTGGACTCATTTAGGAGTTTATTTGAATAGATTTAGTGTCCTCAAATGCATATTTTGTACCAATAACTGATGTGAATCCTTGAATTTCAGGTATTTGGATTGAGGAACAAAGCATGGACACTGTTGAGGAAAAAGGAACAAGGTAGCTAAAAGAACGAAGAAAAAAAGGCTTGAGGATCACCTAACCCATTGGGCGAGTCGCCGAACGGCATTGGCCTTGCCTAATGTTCCAGTGTGCCAAGGAGAAAATCAAGTCGGCGATAAAAAAGAGCAGTCGGTGAGTCGTCGAATGGTTCTGCGATGCAGTGCCATATCGCCCAAAGTTACAGAACTTGAAGATGCTGAAGGCCAAATCAAAAAGGCGATGGAATTGACCAAAGGGCGGATCGCTGAGTGGATCGGCGATCTCGACTTACTGCACCGATTGGACCTTTGCAACACACTTTTTGACAACTATAAATACTTATTTAAATTTTTTAACTTAGTATCTGATATTGTATTAAAACATATTATTTTTCAGTTTTTGAAGTTGAGAGCTTATAATTGAATAGAGAGACAATATTTCTTTAGCTTTGAAGATTTGACGATTTCCATTTCTAAGAAATTCGAAGTGGGTGTTGAAGATTCTTCATCTTACACCTTTTTAAAGACAATATAAATCATACCCAGTTGATGAAAACAAAACTTGGTAACGATTTTTACCTTTTTACTATGTCTAGCTAAAACCCCAATTCTTGGGGTGTGATTATGGGTTGATTTAACTGATGGATATTGTTAATTCATAGTTTATTTGTTGTTTAAAAGTGATTTTATTCAGTAATCGTGGTTGAATTTAATGGGTTGTAGTTGCAAATACAATCTTAACTTCATGTTTTTGGCTTGCTTGAGAGAGAGGTTTTAAAACCAAAATTACTAAATCGATAGTCTGTGGGTATTGGGTTTTCATGGGTTCAACTCGAAAGAGTGAACCCTAAACCCTTTTCCATACATTCAGCTCGAGAGAGTGAATGGACTAAAGCAAAGACTGTGCTTCATTGATGCTTAATGGTTTTCGAGAGAAACCAATTTGATTCAGGGTAAATTGTTCGAGAGAAAGTTTACCCCCACTAAAGTCTAGCTTAGTCACATATTTACAGCTATTTACTATTAATTACAATTACTTGATTGTTTATCTTAGCCCATAATCCTATCACATCCCAAGAATCCCTTCTCCATATTCGTATTTTCGTGTTATTTACTGTTTTACTTGATAGTACAAACAAACCCTCTTGTTATTTAACACTTGTGTCACCTATAATTTAAACCATATTTTTCTTCGTAAATGTTTTTAGCTATGATTGACTTGAGCATATTCTTGCCTATTGATTCTCGATTACAATCCACTCCCTTGGGACTCGATCCCAACTCACTTAGTTGGGTTACATTACTACTCACGATTATTGGCACATAGTATTGGATGAAGTGTCCTGATACGTGAAATCAAAATGGAGCCTCTACCGAGGAGTGGTGTTACTTGAGAATTTTTAGTTAAGTTAAATTTTGTTCTTGTTAGTTGTAGTGATACTTACTTAATTTTTAGTTTTGGTTTGTGTGTTGTTGTTCTAAGTAGGAAAATGGAGCATGTCTGGTAGCAACGGTGACCAAATAGACCTCTCTCCATTGAGGATGATGTTTCTTAGGGATAACATCCTAAGTTTCAGACAATTGGAGGGCGAGTCAATCCATGAGTTATGGCGGAGATTTAAGGCACTCTTTCTACAGTGCCCAGCTCATGGAATCTCAGATAACGTGCTATTGCACTGCTTCTACAAAAGTCTTGGCCCAGAAAATAGAAGAATGGCAAACCAAATGTTTTCGGGGGGTCTCCCACGACTACCCTATGCAATAGCAACCCAACTTCTTGATCACATAGCCATGACCAACAAGGAGACTGAGAAGGACCATATTTTGGCCACACTAATGACTCAACTGGATCTAGTGGCCAATAACATCATGGAATTGGAAGCACCGGATACAAAGAAAGACCGGTACATTCCCCCTCACGAGCGTATAAAGTCCAATGTAAATGAAAGTGGACAAATAGAGGAGATACTCTCACTCATTCTCCACAAAGTCAAATGTTACGACAAGGTGTTGAATGAGATTAAAGAGAATGTGTCACTGCTGAATGAGATAACTGCTTCCCATTACATATATGTTCAGTTGCTGGAGACCCAAATGGGTCATGTGTTGTCTCGTCTCTACCCCACAAATCATGATTAAGTGGGGAAGTCGTGCCACAACTATAACTAAGGCGCTTCTTGAGAGGCAACCCAAGTGTTTATCACTTTATTTTTATTTTAGAAATAATGGTGTGTTGATTGTGCAGATTGAAGTGTAGGAGGGTGTTTGAAAAAGGCAGGTTGGCGAGCCAATAGTCCAGTCGGTGCATTGCCGAAGAGGTCGGTGAGCCCGACTTGGACTGCCGTTGGACTCCAGACAAATTTAAATTAGAGTTTGTAAAACTCGATGAGCCTAGGAGCAACTTGGTGAATCACCGACCTAGTCAGCGATCCCGATCTAATTAGCCGTTTGGACCTCTAGATTAACTGGAAGTCTTGTAAAACTCGGCAAGGTAAGTGACCACTCGGCGTGTCACCGAGTGGTTCGGCAAGCACGACTAATGTCGCCGAATGGGCGAGAACTGGACGGTTTTTAAAAGGCCAAAGGTTTAAACTTCTAACTCTTTCATTTTCCCTCACTTTTTATCCTCCCAAACTCACACCCGCACTCTAGTTTCTCTATTTCGTGCTTTTTCTTAGTATTTTAGTCGTTGATTTGTGCTCGGATTGGGAGTACTTTGCCACCTAGCACTTCAGACTTTATTTAATCAACATAAAATGTTGGTTTTCCAAACCCCGAGTTTATTTTTAGCATTTTGTACTCATTTGCAATGATCTTATCTTGTTGAAGTGTACTGGGCCTCTCTGATAGGATTAGAATGCTTGAATGCCTATTTTAATTTGATAATCTTGCCCGTACTGTTTTAATTGTTGAAATCCCGTATTCTTGTGCCAAATGATTTAATTTTTTATGGGCTTGTGCTTGCATGTTGTTTAGTTTGGTTGGGTGAAGTCTGAGTAGCCCGTATTTGTGCAAAACGACAAAATTTGCCCAATGATAGAATGGATGACATAATTCTTAAGGGAAAAAGTCGCCAATTGGCAAAATTTGGTAAAACCGGGAGAAGTCTGAGTATCCCGGGGTAATGGGTGCTATGGGTCTAGTTTTAATTTGAGTTGTGTATGCTTTGATTTCTTTTTGGGGGTTGCAGGGTAGAATTTTAGAAGTTGGGTTGAAAGTAATCACGTTGGGTCGAGCTCGCCGAACCACTCGGCGGTTCGCCGAAGTTCCCTATCTCGCTTTTAATTTCATGCTAAATGAGTAGTTTAGTTATGTAACTTTCTGCGAGAAGCTTAAGGTCACCGAAGGCACTCAGCAACTCACCGAAAGTCTTCTTGGTCGCCCTTTGTCGGCACCCCTGAACCCTTTTTGCATTGTAACTTTTGGCGGGCTAATCCTTGCTCGCCGAATAATGTTAGCCATTTACCGAAAGGCCTTCCCATCACCAATATGCCAAATGTTTCTGAGAATTTTGAGCCAATCCCTTCGGCGAGCCCGATCTAGCTCGCCAAAATGATTTGACGACTTGCCGCATGGATCGGTGAGTCTGTCTGCAACTGATTTTCTGTGCTTTTGTTTGAATATTTTCTAATTTTTTCTCGATGCTTTGCAGACATTGCTAGACCGAAAGTTGCTGGGAGAATCATGCCACCCCGAAAGATAAGAGCATGTAATTTCAAAATAAATGAAGGGAGGTCAAATCCTCCCAAGAAGGGAAGACAAGAACCTATCCCTGGAGATAAAGGCAAGGGCAAGAGGCCTATTTCTGACAGGGAGACTACTCCCCGAGGCCCCTCTATTCCTTCATGGGCCCGGGGATTCTATGCAGCTGTGCGGAACTTTTTGGTGGATACACCTGTGGCAGTTCTTGGTGGGTCTGGTACTGCTGTTCCTTCTGAGGTGACCCCGAGCACTGATTCCCAAGTTCAGATGGATGCATCGGGCACTGATGCCAGACAGATGGAGCGACTGATTAGACAAGACCCCTTTTTACCTCCCTCTCTGTCTTTCTTTATTTTTAACTTTTGGATATTTTAAAAAAAAAATTTGTTTGCATTTGAGGACAAATGACTTTATTTGTGGTGGGGTGAGGCCCACCTTTTGTGTGACTTTTGGTGAATATTGATGTCTTCTTTCTATATTGGATTTTGAGCCATAATTGTGTTTTTACACTTTTTTTGTGGATGGTTGAGCTTGTGGCTCCTTGTTTTAAATGTAAATGATTTTTTACCCTTCCAAAAAATATTGCCACCTCTTATTTGTGTTGAATATGGCTGTTCTTTTACAAATTTGAGTATCAATTTTGATCAATACCGATGACTTGAATAGTGCTCATAATCGAACAAAAATAAATGTGCGGCTACGATGAGGTCAAATAAAGTTGCATAGACAATATGTGACCTCTTTGCATCTCGTTGTGACTATCCAAGTATCGAATTGAGTCTCTTGTGATGAACATTATACACTAGCGAAAGTGTGGAGTCTTGTTTGGCATTGGTGTCAATGCCTTGTGTGATGAGCTTACCGTGAACAATGTGTGATGACACCTAGAATCCCGTTGGTCCGGTTGACTAAGTGATGCAATCTCTTGATATGATCTTAGACAAATTTAAAGAGTGTGAAACAATTTGACATTATACCTCTTTTATGGCCTACTTTGTGAGTGTGTGAACTCTTTTTTAGCACCCTTTGAGCCTTAACCTTTTCTTGGAAGAAACTTGATGAAAACATAACCTTTCTTGATCCAATACCCATAATCTTCAGGATTTGTGGTTTTGTTTGAATAGCCAACTTAGGCCAAAAGCCTAAATTGGGGGTGTGGTGAAAAGAGAAGGTAAATCGAGGAGTGCAAGAAAGACCCCTTTTACCCATGTTTTGAGAAAAATGGAACTCCTCCATACAAAAAAGAAAAGAAAAGAAAAGAATGAAAAAGAAAAAGAAAAAGTTGCGGAATAAAGTTGTGAAAATGCAAAAAGAAATGGGGTTTCCAACAATCCATGGAAAGTGAATAATGGGATGACTTGTGAGCACGAATGAAAAATGATGAATAAAAGGAAAGGAAGCGTTGTTCACACCACATCTCATGAGGACTATAGCCATTGAGAATAAATGACCATATATTTGCACTCAGCCCCGTTATAAGCCTTGAAAAAACCTTTCTGATCTTGAGTGAGCTGAAACAAATGTTGGTTGGAAAATACGGGTAAACCTATGGGTGAAATCATACATTGTGCTCATCTTTGTGAGTGTGAGCGTTGCATTCGATTCCAGAACTTTAAATTTTTGAACCATTGTGTGTGAATATGGAATAATTCTTTGTGTGAGGGCATTTGAGTACCTTTATTGAGCTTGAACTTGCATTTGAAGCAAGTATTGTGAGCTTGAGATTCTTTGATATTGGTGAGTCACAACTTGACTCTTTCAGTGCACAATTGATCTTTGCATGAGTAAGTTGAGTCTTTTTGTGTGCATTCATGATTGAATCTTGTGTAGCACTATTTGAGGTATCCTTTTTGAACTGCTGAACTTGAGTTTACTTGAGGACAAGCAAAAGTTTAAGTTGAGGGTGTTGATGAGTCCACAATTTGGACTCATTTAGGGCTTTATTTGAATAGATTTAGTGTCCTCAAATGCATATTTTGTACCAATAACGGATGTAAATCCTTGAATTTCAGGTATTTGGATTGAGGAACAAAGCATGGACACTATTGAGCAAAAAGGAACAAGGCAGCTGAAAGAACGAAGAAAAGAAGGCCTGAGGATTGCCTAACCCATTGGGCGAATCGCCGAACGGCCTTGGCTTCGCCTAATGTTCCAGTGTACCAATCCCTGAAGGAGAAATCAAGTCGGCGATAGAAAGGAGCAGTCGGCGAGTCGCTGAACGGTTTCGCGATGCAGTGCCATATCGCCCAAAGTTACAAAATTTGAAGATGCTGAAGGCCAAAGCAAAAAGGCGATGGAATTGACCAAAGGGTGGATCGCCGAGTGGATCGGTGATCCCGACTTACTGCGCCGACTGGACCTTCGCAACACACTTTTTGACGACTATAAATACTTGTTTAAATTTTTTAGCTTTGTATCTGATCTTATCTAGACTTTGAAAGTTTAATACTATATTTTTTTATGCATGTCCATTTACAATTTATCTCATCTGATTGACTGAAATAAACTTTCTTCGTGATCTTCACCATCAGAATTTGGTTAAGTTAGTAGAATATTGCAAGGCAATGAGAGGCTAATCATCTATGATTTTATGGATTATGAAAGTTTGGAGAACCATCAATTCAAAAGTATGCTATGCTTGTGCTCGTCTATATGCTTTGCTTGACAATTAGTTTTTTTGTTGTTTATTTAGTTTTCTCCATAATCAAATTTGTAGCATATAAATTCTTCTGTTGGATATTTTATAATATATAGAGGTCTTAAATTGAACAACCACATCTGTTCATGAAAAAATATGATTGTTATGAAAAGTCATATGTTTATAAAAGAACACAACCCTTATGAAAGGTAATTTATTCATAAAAGACATGACTCTTATGAAAAGTCATATGTTCATGAAAGAACATGACTCTTATGAAGAGTCATCTCTTAAGTTCTATAAATATAATGACTCTCTAGAAGTAGCCTATGAAAAGTTTGCATGTATACCCAAGGGCTTTGTTGTATCCTGAAAGAGAATTGTTTGTATATACCTCAATTTGTATATAGGCAATATCTCTTTAAAGAAAGTGATTACACACCTCAAAGCCATTTTCTTCTTCAATTATATTTCCTTCTATTATTTTTCTAACATTCATTCAGGCTGTTTCAAGACTATGTTTTATCTTCTTACATGCTCTTACTACCCCTTAGGGCTTATGCATTCGCTTTTTACCAACTAGTATATTTTTTCTGTAGTATCTTAGCTTAAGAATTTGCTTGCAGTCATTAATTACTTTCAAGCATTATGCTATCTTCTTAATTTCGATTTTGAATTTTCTTTTAAAGTTTTTGGCAATGTTGTAGCAAATTGGAGGAGGATATGAGAGTCGTGGTTTGAATAACTTGCTCCAAAGGATATAGTTGAGGAGAGCTCAGCTTGAGATAATGGCGTACATTTGTACTTATCATAATAGGAAGAGAAAATACGTAATTACCTCATTAAAGTAAGACATGTTTTATAAGAAGACATCTAAACATTTTGGGGTCAAAATACCCCCTTAAACAATTTAAGAGTGTTATAAATATCCCACTTTTCATCCAACCTCAATTGCAAAAAAAGAAGTGCAATCACGCACCAATTGTTGTTTGCCACGTATTAAATTTTTTTAATTTTTAATTTTTAGTTTCATTTTCATTTTCATTTTTCTAATTTTATTAACTTTATTTTCATTTTTTCCTGTTTCTTCTTCAACCTTCATTATTCAAACCCTTTGTTCTTTGCTGTAAATCCTCGAAAGTAGCAGCCATTGTCGCCTTCGACGTAGCCTCCATGATGCTTCCGTGTTATAGCACTATTTCCACCACTAAATCATCACTAAAACTAGATTAAAATTGATAAAATCGCTATTAAATTAAACATTAATAATCACCCCAATCTACCATCTTCTTTTCAGCAATATTACAATAGTGATGCAGCGAAACTCCATTACAATAGTTTTTTTTAACATTACACATCATTGGAAAATTATAAGTAGATAAATACAACCAAAACAATTCAGCTCTCAAGTTACTAAAGCAAGGTAATGGGGATCTATATTCAGACCAAAAATAAAAATAAAAATAAAAATGGAGTTTCATAGTACTCTCAAATCAATCGAATAATGGAGTTCACATTTATTTTTCTTTTTGAAAAACAGAGGATAAAAGAAGAAAAAGAAACAAAGAAAAGCAAGAGACAAAAAACAGTGAAAAAAATGGATGAAGTAAATGAATTTTCTAAGTTGAAGATGATAAAGAAAAGGTAATTGAGTTTTTGAATTTGGGTAAAGAAGATAATGTAAAAGAATGAATTGAGAAAGTTCAATTAAATAAATAAAAGTAAGGAAAAGAAAATAATATTTCTAATTAAATAAATATCAAAATAAATATTTATTTATTTATTGGCTTGACTCACGTTCCAATGGCGATTGAACTACACTATACCTGCCACCTAGGCTCACAATGGGACAATAAATCTCATATTATATTATAAGTAGGAAGCTTCTAAGTTAAAAGTTGGATTAAGAAAAATGGCCCTATTAAGCCATACTATTATGGGCAAAAATGTAAATACACATTAATCATAATAACTACCATCATATTTTGTAAAACACACTCTCTCTCTATATATATATTGCAACATTATTTATTGTACACAAATATAAATATAAGATATAAGTAATTGATAAAAATTATTGCACATTCATGGTATGAATACAAAAGGACAAACAAATTTATATTTGTTATTAAGGCTATTAAGTTTAACTCTTCCATTTCCCCCTAATGCATGAAGATAACCACAATTGATAAATAAATTATTCACTAGTTAATGCATATTCTATGACATATTTGTGATTGACGACGGACCACATAATAGCTAAATAAATTATTCCCCCATTATTCTCTAATTGAGGAGTATAGCGATGAGAATTTGAGGAGTTACAATCAGTTATATATATTGATCAGATTAATTCTTATAAGGAAAAATCACACCATATACACATTTAAGAGATAATATTACGAGTTTTAAACCTACTCTTAAAAATTTCTTACTTATAACAGTTTAATTACGGGTTATAACATATCAATTAAATTTAACTTTATTTAAAAATCAATTAAAAATTACTTTATTAAATGATTAATCTTTTTATATTTTTATATTATTAATTATTTAATTATATTGATTGCAGTTCCTTTTATATAATTAATAGGTGAGAGAAATAATATTAATGAGAGAGAATCAATTTGTAATTATCTATTACACATTTTAAGGGATTTTTTAACTTATTCAAATAACTTTTATTTATTAATGACTATTGGGGCCTTTAATTTAAAATAAATAAATTTATCACCGTATATTTTAACATGTAATTTTCTCTCTCTTTAATATATTTTTTTTGCTTTTCTTGATGATTTTTTTATTTTAAATTTTGATATTGCCTTTTTTTAATCTTATTTTTTTAGAATTAAGAATTCTATATTTTAAAATTTTGATTACATTTTTTTTATTTTAATTAATCTAAAACTTGATTTCTTGAGAAAAAAACCGTTTTACTTAAGTTTTGAACTTGTTTTTGATGTGTTTTTCTATATCTAAAATACTGTTTTGTTGGTGAAATAAGTATATTTAATTCTGAAATTTGTTGATATATATAGATAATATGAGATCATAAAATCTTTAATAAGGATTTCTTAAGTTTTTAGCTTAAATATGATAAAAAAAATCACACTTGAATACGGAATATAAATTGAAGAGAGAGGAAAATATAGAACTTGTATTAATTATTGCAGGTTAGACTTTTAATTACATGTTTTGATTTTTGGGTGATTTATATTTCTTTTGCTACAATTTCTGACAACAATATATAATATGCATTGTTTTACAACTAGCTTTATTCTTCCCGGATTTATACCCGTTGGATACTAATTTTATACATTTTTATTTTTTGTCTTTGTTCTAAAATTTCAAGTTGGATATCAAGTGTATATAAATTGGATAAAACATTAACTTGTTTTAGATTGTCTAATTTGGTTGAAATATCAGTTACATTTTGTTTTTTTCATTTTCAAGTGGGATATCTGTTGGATACCAATTGAATACAACATTAACTTGTTTAGGTTGTCTAATTTGATTGAAATCTCAACCACATGTTGATTTTTCAATTTTCCAATGGGATATCAATTCATTACTAAATTTATACAAATTGGATACAATATTAACTAGTTTTACGTTGGCTATTTCAGTTGAAATCTCAATTACATGTTGTTGTTGTTTCAATTTTACCACTGGGACGTTAGTTGGATACCAAATGTATATCAATTTCATACTAAGATTTGACTTAATTTTTCCAGTCAATATCAATCGCATACAACCATTACCTATTTTTTTAGTAAACATTTGAAAAACACTGAATACACAAATGATTAACTAGCACACATAATAAATATTCTGAAATTATAATTCATTAACTTAAAAAACAAAATAAATCAAAACATGAGTTTGCCACAATAAAACAACCAAATCAAAATCAAAATAAACTATGTCTTTTTTTCAGAAGGGTAATTTGAACATGTCTTCCTATTGTGTTCCTCCCGACGAAATGCACTGCACGTAATCTTAGACCTCTTGAATTTCACATGAGCAAACCATTTACAAGTTGTGATCTCCCTACAGTTCTTTTTGAACCAGGCGACAATAATTTTTGCTCCGACACTTTTTGAATTACATATTTTTCTGTTGCATCATAAATTATTGTGTCAATATTATATCATACAAAAGTACAAATAACTTTTATACATATGTTATATCAATATACAAATTTCATACCATTTTTATGCTTACAAAATTCATACAAAAGTAAAAAAAATATGCTATTTTAAAACAATTTCATATGTTATTACATAATACAAAAGTAAAAACGCATATGTTATATCAGTATACAAATTTCATACAATTCTTATTCACACATTTCTTACCTATTTCATGCCAAAAGTTATCAATTATTCATACCAGGATCATGCCACTAGAATACCAAAATAATTCCAACTTAGAAATATTAATTGTCATTTCTTTAATAAACAGTATACCAAATTCATTACATTATTATTCTCAAAGTTCATTACAATATAATGCCAAAAAAAATTCAATCAAACCAAAAATCGTATCAAAACATTATCGATTGTCATACATGCTTGATAGTATTAGTATACAAATTCCAAAGAAAAAATTATATATATTTTTAACCAAAAATATACCAAAATATAACATTATACATTTTAAAAAAAAGGCCATAATTCAAATTATTATACACAACAAAAAATTTGAAATCAGTATACAAATTTCATATAATTACTATGCACATTTTTCATACCTATTTCATGCCAAAATTATACCTATTTCATGACATAAGTCGTCACTTTTTCATAGCAGAACCATGTCACTATAATACCAAAATAATACCACTTTTAACTATTAATTGTCATTTATTAGACAAATAGTATACGAAATTCATTCAAATATAATTCTAAAATCGTACCAACATGGTATAATCAATATACCAAATTCAAATAAATTTTATATAATTTTTTAACCAGAAACATACAAAAAAAATGAATGTTCAAACAAAAATCTATACCAATTTCAAACAAATTTTATGTAATTTCAAAAGTGAATATTCATACCAAAAACGCCATAATTAAAACAATTATTCACAAACAAAATCTGTTTTTTTTTTCAGAATCACTGTTCATAATTTTTTTGAACGTTTGATTTGTATTACAATACAAATAAAAAATCGCAAAGAACACTAACCTGAAGGATCCCATCTACCACCATGTTTTATTAATACTAATAAGAAGCCGTCCAGAAAATAAAGATTATTGAATAAAAATGAATATGAATTAGATGAGAGTGACAAGATCTGGAAAAAAATCGAAGAGAGAGAAACGTGGAAGAAAATGGTTGAAATCAGAATTTTTAATTAATTTTAACAAATTAGAGTGAAATATGAAAACTAAATATTCTTAATTAGTTTGAATTTCCTTAATTTATTCTAATTAGTAATTATCTTCAATCAATTCAAATTTAATTAACACACTTATTTCCATTTTTTTACCTTTTTTTTTTCAGAAACGATTTTTTTTTTTAATCTTTTTTTTTTCAAAACAAATTTTTATAATTATTTAAAAAAAGCTTTTTTTTTAAGAAACTGTTACAACCTGAAATTTTTTATTGTTACAACTTGAAAGTTTAATTCTACTGCTATAACTTGAAAATATTAGTCTAATATATGTCATATATGAAATTTTCACTTCTTCTTATAATATCAAATATATTGAATGGTCATTTCATTAATTTGCTTAATTGTGAGAAATGTTTTGAAATGTATAAGGATTGAAAATAGATATATGGGGTTATGAGGTGAACATTATGTTGTGTGATCAATTTTTATTTTAGTAAACGTCAATTTCTTTTTTCACTTCATACTTACACAATTACATATCATTTTGAAAAAATAAATTCTTTACATAATGCATCTTTCTGAAGATTTCTTATCATTTTTCAATATCAGATTTTGAGGTGGATTCTTTTTATTCAGCGATGAAAAGAAAGGCAAATTTAATTATAGTGTTCTTTTCTTAACCCCCTAAATCAGTTGAATTTCATTGCTATAAAAAAAGATAATCTGATTGTTATTGATAACTCTTGAACATTTTCCTTATTTTGTAGAGAAAATATTTTCCTAACATTTTGCCAACCAGCCATGAAAAATTGAAAAACATTTTCTGAAAAAATATTTTTCTTTTGTACCAAACACACTCTTAAGACTTGACTTTATGCATATTATATGGTTTTGTTATATGCATACAATAGCTTATTACTTCGATATATACAGTTAATTATGATTAACAAGAAAGAAAATACAAATGAAATATGAAGAGATATAGTTATCATCATGGCACAACTATTTCAAGAAATTTTGGGACGACATGAAGATGATTAAAAATAATGAGATACTATCACCAGATGATGTTGAAGTAGCAAATAAGGAGCGGTCCAACTTCTTTCATGTCAATTATATCAACTTTACCTGCAAAGTAAGCTTTAACTATTTTTGTTAGTCTTTATCTATTTTATTTAAGTGGTATTCTGCTCTAATATTAATAATGATACTCTTTTCTTTAGATTTTTGAAGTTGATATGATCTTTATTTTATAAATTTGGAAGCAAAAAAATTATATTATTTTTGTCTGACATATGGTTATTGTATATTTGTAAGGGAATGTGTTTGATCCTTAAACTCCATTGGTTTGTGTAGATTGGAAGTACAACAAAGACCATAACAGATACATCGTCTTCACTTTATTTATCCATAAGAATAAGAATATTGAGGAAGGGCTACAAATCAAATACCAACTATGACTAAACATTAATCAAATTCATTTGGTTCAAGATTTTGTGATTTCCTCTAAATTCACTATAACAAATATGATATATAGCTACGAAATTATTAGCTACGACATCAAATTCGTCACTAATTATTCACTTTTAGTGACAAAATTTACTTTTCGTGCTTTAAATATATGAGACACATACTTTTAGTGACGAAACATAAAAATCCGTAGCAAAGTTTCGTCCACTAAAGTTTTCCACCAAAAAGTTAATTGGCGCCATTTGTTAAGTAGTGTTAGTCACGAATTTGAAATTATCGGTGACACATTATTTTGTCACTAATAATGTATCTAATTCATGACAAATTATTCTGTGTCTTAAAATTTATTGATTTTTGGATCCAAAAATTTTTTATGTAAAAAAGTATGTTGTTACAATATCGACAAATTAGAGTTCGTAGTTAAATATTATAAGTTTTAGCTATAAGAATTTAGATTTAATTATGATATTTATTTTCGTCACTAATAGTATAAATAATTGGTGACAAAGATTTTATTGTCCCTAATCAATATGTGATTTAGTGACAACAAAAAAAATGTCACAAAATATGTAAGGTGTTAAATAGCGACGACTTAAAATTTGTAGTGAATAATTCAACTATTTGCTACGAAAAAAATTCATAGCTAAATACAATTTTTTTTGGCTACATTTGTTCATAATTATAAGTGACAACTTACCAAAAGAATAATACAAGTGCTTCATAAGAAATAGACAGAGTCCTTTAGTTAATTGGTGAGGAAAAATATTAAAACCAACAAATTCTATCCATTTTGTAAAAATGAAAAAGTTCAATTCATCATTTTTTAAAAATTACACAATTATATAATGCATCATTTCAAAAATACAATCCATGTTATAAGTACCGTGAGTGGGGTACAGTTTTACCACTAGATCACTAATATTTGTTGGTTTAACACTTTTGTTTTTTATTTGATACACTTTCATCGATAAAGACGATAGAAAAACTAATTTCTCAAGTCTTGGTGCTAATTTTTGTGCGTGTCTATTGATTTGTGATTGGTAAACTGCATAGACTAAGTCGAGCTATTTTCTTCTGTCTAAAAATATGTACATATTTAATAATAATTCTACATACGTACATAGATCAACTATACAGAGATAACGTCGACTTACAAACTTGGACTTCGCAAAGGTGCGAAATATTTCATGAATTTCTATTAACTTTTTCCATCAGTGTGAAAATCGAAATAAACTAAAAAATGAAAGCACAAATGAAAGAAATGAACCAACTAGGATTTCAAATATATTATGATGAAGTATTATAGTTATGGGTATCGATGTTTTTTTTAAAACAATTGATTTAGTGATCTAATTGAATCGATTATTCAATTTTTTTTAATAAAATCAAAAGTTTAATTTTATATAAATTTATAATTGTACTAAATAATTTTTAAAATTTATAAAAATAACTAAATAAAATGACAGAATCGCACTGAATATATTTAAAGCTATGTTAAAAAATATACAGGTTAATTAAAATATAATCTACATTTGAATAAATTGTGGGTGGTAAATTTCATGCACTTGTGTATGTGTATAAATAATCATATAATATATTATATCTATAAAATTTAAATTTGAAAGAAGTGAATGAAGTTAAAAATAAAATAAAAATGAGAGACAACAAAGAGTTGATCGGATGGTAAGCAAGCCTTAAGGTTGTGAGTTTGAATTCCCAAGAAAGTATAATGTGATTTCGGAGCACCTGGGGAAGAGTGTAAAATAAATTGAGATGGGAGGGGATAATAGGAAAATTAACCTTTTTTATAATAATAAATTTGTTCCAATTAATACATTTAATAACAAAATAATTTTTTGTATATAAAATATAGTCATTAGTGACGAAATTAGATTTTATTCAACTACGAAATACATATAACTTTAGAGACAATTGATGTCGTCGCTGATTGAATTAAAATAATTAGCGACGATATAATTTTGTCGGTAGTAATAACCTTTTTAGTGACAAAGCATACTATTAACTATAAAAAATATACTTTTTACGACAAATAAATTTGTCACAAATGTTTAAGCATTTGGGGACGATTTTTTTTTTGTAGTTAATATAATACTTTTAGAGACGAAGCACTAAATCGTCTTTGTATACTTTTAGCGACACACATTTAGTGACGACTGATTGTCGAATTATTTTTCGTCTCACAAGATTTTTAGTGACAAAATATGATTTATAAATGGCGAAATTATTTATCCCTAATAATCGAATTTATTGTAGTAATTATCTATAACAAGTCTGGTTCACTACTTTAAACATGGGATATTTTGTACATAATATTTATTTTTGTATAATCAAACATACTTCTTAATAATAACCACATAATTTATTTTTAAAATTACATATTAGGATGGGATATGAGAATACCTAATTGCTTGTTTCATTATCTATTTGTTTATCTATATGTATATTTATATTGTTCTAGAAGTAGAAAATATCAAACTATTCTTAAATTGTTGATATACATTAATACCCTTAAAATGTTAATGTTTTTACTCAACATGCATTATTCCCTTGGCATTAACGTATATAAATGTAAAGTAAAATGAAAGTTAATGTATCTTTATAGGAAAACAATATCAAATTTATTTTTAGTGTACATTAAGTAATGAAAGATTCTAAGTATACACGTGTGAAGTACATGTTCAGAACTAGTTCATTATAAATAAGAATAGTGAGGTAATAGGACCCCCACAACGTTTAAGTGTCTTCTTAAAAAATGTCTTACTTTAATGGGATAATTATGTATTTTCTCTAATAGGAACAATAAGTACAAAATTAGTATTTTAAAATCAGTTTGGATTTATGCCAGGGCGATCAACCACATAAGTCATTCATCTTGTGAGGAAACTATGGGAGAAGTATCGAGATAGGAAGAGAAAGACTTACATATGATGTTCATTAACCTTGAAAAGGGTTACAATAAAGTCCCGAGGAAAGTCTTGTGGTGATGCCTAGAGGCAAGAGGTGTATTGGTGGCCTATATTAGGGCAACAAAGGACATGTACGAAGGAGCTAAAATATGGGTAAGAATGGTGGAAGGAGACCTGGAGACTTCCCAATTGAGATGGGTTTACATCAGGGATAAACTCTTAGTCCATTTCATTCACGGAAGGACCAGGTTCATCGGTGTCTGGTTTGGTGGATGTTTTGATGGTAATGTCAATCGGCTTTGGCATACTACATGTGAAACCTCTTGAGCAGATGGCCAATATACTTTTGTTGACAGATCATAATACCACTTGATGACTGCTTTACTCGAGGATCCAGAAAGAAGTTTAGTTGACCCATCATAGTTATTTCAAATTCACTTCCCATCATCTTTCCAAATTTTTCACATAATGAGTCCAAGGTAGCGCCAAAAATGATTTCGTCAACATACACTTGAACTATGAGTAGGTTTCACCCTCTTAGTTTTAAGAAAAGAGTATTATTAATATCAATTCTCATGCATAATGTTGAAGTTTGCTTTTAGTTAGTGCAATAACTTTTAGTAAATAAGTTGTTTAGTTTCAGATGAATTTGAGTTTTGAATTTTAATTAGGTTGTTTGAATTGTTGAGATATTTTTGGTTGTTTTAAATTTCAAATTATACGGATTATGCTTTTTATGTTGGCTATTTAAAGTCCCTCAATGCTTAATAAAATTATTGAAAACTATTGAAAGACATTTCGATCCTTTGAGTGATATATCAATCAATTTTTTTTGCTGCCACATTTTTTTAAAAACCACCAATAGTGGTATCAAGAGATTTATTGATCTTACTGGATCTGTAAAATCTTTCAAAGAACTACCATACGATTTAAACCAGTAAGGGCTATCCTTTTAACCCGTCACATGTAATGACCCGAAAGGTCATTTTGATAATTTTTCATGGAAATGACTATTTTGCCCTTTCGGTAGTTGCCCCGAGTCCCATGTTTTGTGGTTGTAAAGTTGGTTTGAGGAAAAGTTGGTAAAAAGTTGAGTTTTTGAGAAGTTGAGTGTTTATGAGTTAAAGTTGGTTAAAAAGTGTTTTTTTTCCGAGTCTTTTGGAGTTTCGAGACTCGGATCAGATTTCCGTCAATCCCGGCAGTTTTAGAATGTCGAAACAGGTTTGTGTGAGGTTACGGAGTTGAATTTGGAGTTGAAACGAAGAATTGAGGTCCTAAGTTGCTAAAGTTGTGAAATTTTGATAAAGAGTTGACTTTGGTCAACATATGAGGTTCCGAGGCTCAGATTGAAATTCCGAGAGTACCGTTGGTTTCGGGAGGCGATTCTAAGTCTAGAATGAGCCTTGGTTGAATTTTTAGACGCTCCGTTTGAGTTTCAAATTTTTTTTAGGCGTTAACTAGTTTCTTGGCATCTTATTGAATTTCGGGTCAAGGAGCCCTCGAATTCAAATTCCGACGGTTCCATTGAGTCCGGAACGTCGATTTTAGTGGGGATACGTATTTAGTTTGTGTGCACGAGATTCCGAATGAATCCCGAGGGTCCAACGGGGACTTAAACTTTGGTGTTATTGTTGTTCAGCTGTTGTATTTCAGCTGCAACAACAGTTTTGTTTTCCTTTTTAAAGTCAAAATCAGTAGTTATTTTCCCACAACTTGAAAATACCTATTTCTCCATTTTTAGACTTTGAGAGCTCGAAAATAGGCGATTTCAAGTGTTTTTTCGCAAGGAATTCATTGGGTAAGTTATTTCCAACTTATATCTTTGATTTTCATCGATTATTTATGGATTTTAACATCAAAAATTGAGATTTCAAGTGTAAAATTTGGGGTTTTTTGTCTAATCCGAATTTAATAGAAAAATTGAGTTTGTGAACTCATTTCAACTCCTTTTTCGAAACGGTTTTCACTATTGGATTCTAAATTTCTTGGGGAACATTTTTCACTAAAAATTTCCAGATTTCGAGAATATTTTCGGAGCGAGATTTTTGACCATTTTACCCTTTCTCTCCAAATTTCACGATTTTGGTGTTGTTAGATTCGTATTGATTGCGGGATTCCATTTATGAATAGATTGTGGTGATTTGGAGTGTTCTCGGAAGGGTAAAACTCAAATTTGAGTTACTAGTTGAAGTGTTTTGAGGCAAGTGACCTCTAAACTTTGTTAAACTCTTACACTACACATGACTACTTTCCTAATTGTGTTGGGGAGTAATGGGGATTGAGGATGGGTTTTATTTGTTGATTGAAATTGTTGTAAATGAAAGACGGGGAATAAAAAGAGCTAAATGTGTTATATGTGACTTGAATTTGTTGAAATAAGTCCCGTGATAACTGATATTGAGGGGATAGAAGAGCATGTGTAATACTATGATGTGGTCGTGATATGGTTGTGAGTGAGACAGATGATGTGTAATACTATGATGTGATCGTGATATGATCGTGATTGATGACATGTGCATATTCATTTTTCAACCCATGTGTGAACTATCTGTTGCATGAGTTCTGAGACACTGATATGAGGATGGATGGATATGAGACACAGTAGAGACTAGCTCTGGCTAGATATATATATATGAGATGGACTAGCTCCAGCTAGCGATTTGGATGCCGATGGGATCTGGTTCCGGCGGTGATACATGGTCCATGTGTGGCCCCCATGGGTTCTG
>JAJOOS010009680.1:0-16427 GCA_029582725.1 Solanum chiquidenum | reverse complement strand
TTTTTATATTTGACTTATTTTTTTTACTTATATAGAAGAGACAATTTTCAAGTTTTGAGCAGTTTCAACATCTTACGGTACATACTTGTAATCCAACTTTTAATTGATATCAAGTTATGATATTTATTATAGAAATCATTTCCTCATTTCAAAAGAAAAAAAAAATATTTTCTAGAGGAAATATGTTGCAAAAATTTTAGCTCAACAAATAGAGAAAATTAACATTTTACAGAACACATTGATAGATTCATCAAAAAAAATTCTCCAATTTCCCATAAAAACAAATTTAACAAAAAAAAAGGAATATTACATAATAATATTGGGCCCGTATTGACACGGGCCATTACTTTCAAGTATATATATATATTAGAAGAGAGAGTTTCAAAGGCTGCTTATTGGTCATTCAATTGGCAAGTGGGGATATTTTTGTCATTCCAACTTCTCAAAATGATAACCATTGCATAGAAAGCTTGCTTAAAAGGGTTATACCTCATGCTTATTTATTTAGACCTTATCAATAATTCTAAAAAGAAGTCACATTTTAAACTTAAATTACAAATGATGCCCTAAGGTGAAAAATGTCATTGAGTATTATGGGGCCATTAACACAACACTTGTCAATTGTGCTCTAATTTCCCCATATATTTTCCATTTTCATTTTAATTTGGTGAAAGACAATTATTTGTTTTATACCCAAATTAATACTTTAAAGTGTGTAAATTACCCTACTTTAATTAACTTCATATATATTTCAGTTGAATTTGATGAAGGATTATTAAAAGTCAGAGTCGAGATAAATTATAATTAAATAATTTATTGAAGTAATATGTATATTAGTTATAATCATAATTAAATAATAAAATTTTATTTATAAACACATGGCATATACTCTTTCTTCCTTTTCACTTTACTGATTGGCCTTTTTTCCTTTTTACTTGTTTGATAAAAAATTAATAAAGATTTGTTATTTTTTTTAAATATTATTCTATTATTAAATAATTATATAAAGTACTAATAATTTAGAAAAAAAATAGTAAACAAAAATATTTTTATTTAAAATTTTAAAATATAATTAATAAAATTATTTCGTAATATGTTTTTGATAAAAAAAAAAATAAGAACAAAAAAATGAATCATCTTTCGTTAATATATAAATAGTAATACTCTATATGTGTATAAAATGTCGCTTTATGTATTTAATGATATAGTGTTTCCATGAGTATAATAATTTATTATTTGACAATCATCATCTATTTATGGATGGAGAGCGTACTCGACTTTTAGTACTCTATACTATGAGTATATTTTTTATATATTAATCATAAGAGAGAGTTTCAGCATGTCAGCTTGGTGACATTAGAAGAAAGTTTAAGGGTATAATAGTATTTTCCTCGATCAATTTGCTTAAAAGGAATTGTATTTTTTGCTTTATTCTTATAGATCACATCAACATGTCCATAAAAGATCCATCATTTTCTGTTATATTATAATTGATGTCATCCACTGAAATATCATTAAATGTGATTGGGACCCATTAAACTACACTTGTGGAGTTGTGTCAATCAGTGTTTCCTCGACTTTTGCCTTATTTAAAATGTGCATAACTCCTTTAATTGAATTTTGATTTTTCTCAATTTGAAACATATTTTAGTTGAATCTTCTATTTTTACATCCTTTGAGCTTTTTGACATGTCGTCTTCCTTGCTAAAATTTGTTGAACCTTCAATTGTCAAGATTATTTTTGAATTTTTTTTCGTCTTTTATTTTTAATTTGTTTGTTGATATTTCTTTTCAAAATCAGATTTTATAGAATAAGTAGTGAATAAAGAAAGTAGTTAATTAATGAATGAAGTACTTTCTCAATGAAATTAGTTACTTGTAGATTTCTTAGGTTAGTCAACGTAAATACATTTTCAAGATTAATTAATTAATTAATCAAGAGTATAATAGACAAAATATGATAACTTATGTATAAATTTTATAAAATAATATAAATTATGGTCCAACTATTTTGAGAAAAGAGTGACTTATAATATAGGACGGAGGGAGTATCTTGAAAAATCACTCAAATTCTTGTTCTATACAACTAGTACAATGATTCATAGGCTTGAAAGTTACTTTTCCACCAGCATGTGCAGTGGGGCTAGTAGACCTGGACCTCATCTATATTCTATATTTGAAATTTATAGATTTTTATGTTAACTTTAAATTAATATATTCATTTTAGTTCAAATTATGCAAATTATTGTAATTTTTTTAGTTGTTTAAAATAAATAAAGTATACCAAGTTTTAAAAAAATTATTGAGATTTTTTATTATTTTTATTTTTATTTACTCTTCATATAATGAGGTTCTTAGTTATTTTGTATTTTCTAGAAGAATAATTTAAAAATAAATTAAAAGATAATAGTGAGAAATAGCCTTAACACATATTCTTAAATATTTTTCATAAAAAGTATGGAGTATAATCCAATAATTCACTTAGTATGGCCTAAAAAGAATATATAATAGCAGTTAAATTTTTATAAAAATTTCTAAACATTTATAAATAATGTAAAATAAATTACTCGATTGAATCTGTTATTGAAATTATAAATTCCTCTACCTTTAATTAATATGTGTGTGTAAACTTAACACATCCATGGTACATTTGAGTATAAGATTCAAGATAAAGAGACCCGTGATAACTCACATCGAATTTATAAAAAAATATTCAATATATACAAAATTATAAGTTGTTGTAATTATGAAAAACAACAATGTAGTACTTAATAAACATTAATTATTTTATTTTCATATTTCCTTGTGTTAAGTCAGACGGCATATATTACTGTTTATTTATAATGTTAATTAAATAATTTTAACTTTTTATTTAAAATTATTTATTTAAAATGCTTCAACTACAAATATTCATAATTCCATCCATCAAATGAATAAAAGATACTTTGTATGTCAAAAATAGTCGTCCACTATTGACTTGATACGCCTTTTAAGAAATAATAAATAATAGTGGTAATATTATTATATTTTCCTTTGATTTTATTAAATTTAATGATATTTAATATCAAGGATTAAATAGATAGAAAAGATAAATTATCTCTTAATTTTTTAAATTAAATAAATATTATTAAATAATTATTTTTAATATAATAAACAACTATTATTAAACAGAGAGAATAGTTACGTTTGGTAAAATAATCATATTTGGTTCCCCTCTTGGGTCCCTCTTCCTCTAAATAGACCAAAGGATAATTAATAATTTGGACATACTCATTTATTAGTAGAATAAATATGGGAAGGGACCTCAGAGGCACAAACTACGGCCCTATTATATTTAAGCTACATTATTGTGAAAGTACAGCTACTAATTAATGGTATAAAATACAGAAATCTAAATAATTTAAAAACTAATTATATTCTATTCTAAAAAAATTTAAATTATCTTTCACTCAATACATAACTATAAATCAGATTCATACTGAATATTGATATATGTTTGAAATAATTGGGGTTATGTATCAACAATAGCATTTGCAGCAAATGCATTATGCATTGTACACACAAACTAAATTGTAATATATTTGATAGAGATGGAAGGATGTATCCGAATATTAAGAGACAAAAGGAAAAAGGAAATTTTTGTAACTAATTCAAATTATAGGAATTTTTAAAAATTATGTTACGTTGTCATATAATTAAGTAATTTATCCGTAATTTGGTATTCTATAACTTGAAAAACTCATTTTTTTTAAAGTTATAACTTAACTAAATCTATAGTCAAACGCTGGCCGATAATATTGTGAATTGTATATGCAGAAAAAATATTGGACCGTAGCAATGGAGACATAGCTCTGGACTTTTATCATCGTTACAAGGTATATACTACTACTACTAATTAATTATTAATTTGGTTAAACAGAAATTAGACGATTTTTTTTAATTTTAATTTCTAACTTCATCTTAATAATAAATTTAAAACAAATGTAGGAGGACGTGAAACTAGCAAAATTCGAAGGACTGGATGCTTTCAGGATTTCTATTGCATGGACAAGAATTTTACCAAGTAAGATAATTTAGTATTAATATTATTTATTCTTTTTGTTAATTATAAGTTGATTAATCTTTTTTTTTTTTTTGTTTAATATTATCCAGAGGGTCAGGTTAAAAAAGGAATAAATCAAGCTGGTATTGACTACTACAACAGTCTCATAAATGAGATAGTTGCCCTTGGTAATTAATAATTACTTTGATTCTTCTAATATATTAATTTCCCACATAATTAAAATGAATTATTTAAAGTAATTATTAAGTTTATAAATTGCAATTTTAGGTATTAAACCTTTAGTGACACTTTTTCATTGGGATCTTCCTCAAGCCCTTGAAGATGAATATCTTGGCTTTCTAAGCCGTAAGGTCGTGTAAGTACTCTACTCCAAACCATAATGAGTGTAAGTTGAACCCAATATTTTGCGATACAATATAAAATATTGATATTTTAGTACTTAAAGTCATTTCAATTTAGTTGTTTGATTTCAATTTGACACGAACTCTTATAAAATATATAAAAGCTTTTGAATTATGATATTAAACTAAAGACAGATAAATTATGTTCAAATTCTGAATCTGCGTCTGCTTACAGAGATGATTACGTAGATTTTGTGGATATTTGTTTCAAGAATTTTGGAGATAGAGTGAAGTTGTGGGCAACGATGAATGAGCCATGGATATTTACATCAACGGGTTATGATTCGGGTTCTTTAGCACCTGGGCGGTGTTCTGCGTGGAAGAACAACAATTGCACCATTGGAAACTCCGGCACTGAGCCTTATATAGCTGGACACAACATACTTCTTGCTCATGCTGCTGCTTCCAAACTATACAGGAAAAAATACAAGGTCTTATTTTAAGTTTAAATAATTTTAAATTAAAACCAAATCAATTTTTAAATTATTACTACTAACTTTGTTTTTATTTGGTGGTGACGACGCAAGTGCAGCCAATTCAAAAGGGTCAAATAGGAACTGTCGTTGTGTCACATTGGTTCGAGCCTGCCTCCAACAAACCAGAGGATATAAAAGCATCTATGAGAGCTCTTGATTTTATGCTTGGATGGTAATTTATTTTATTTTTTAAAAAAACAAATACTTTGATTTAAAGTGTATATATTTCTTATGTAAACTAAAAATGTGAAATATATTATTTTGTTGTGTCAGGTTTATGCACCCATTGACTTATGGAGATTATCCAATAAGTATGAGAGAACTTGTTGGCAAGAGATTACCAAAGTTTACCCCAAAAGAATCAATGTTGGTGAAAGACTCATGTGATTTTATAGGATTGAATTATTACACCTCTAATTTTGCAGCTCATATTTCTAAACCACCAAATACTGTCAATATCAGTTCAGGAACTGATAATCTAGTCAATCAAACCAGTAAGTTATCGTCTCAATTTATGTGACATCATTTGATCTGCATCATTTCAAAGTTTATTACTTAGTATTTAAAATTAATTTATGTTTTTGTAGCATCGCGAAACGGAAAGTTGATTGGTGACCCAGTAAGTATATATACCTCACTCATTTTTTTTTCCAAATATTTTTTTATAAATTATGATAGTATTAATTTTTAATATTTGCATGCAGACTGGTGTGAGTATATTCTATGTTGTTCCAAAGGGACTTTATAAGCTTCTTGTTTATATTAAGAAATTTTACAAGAATCCAATTGTTTACATCACAGAATGTGGTAAGTGAAATTATTGAATAATAAACTAATTAATGTGTTTGAATTATAGTACTTGCTAATTAAATTGAAATTGGTTATATATCAGGAATGGGTGAGTCCAATATTGATGATGTTGCAAAAGGTATTAATGATGCTCAGAGGGTTGATTTCTACCAACGCCATATTAAGGCTCTTTATAGGGCTTTTAGGTCAGTATTTCTTTTTTTTAAATTAGCGTGTAGTATTGATGTATGGTTGAAATTCTTTCATTATAACCAAAAGTTTCGGTTTGAACCTGGGAACCATTAGACCTTTTGGAGAGGGCCTATATACCAACGCTGCATATCTTTATTCAAGTGGAGTCAAATGACATCTTAGTAAATTAAGTAAATAGAATATATTTTTTTATCTATGTATATACTATAACAGAACCCCTTTGACTTTTTTAGATATTTATTTTTGTATATCTCGAATTTTCCCCAAGTAAACTTTGTATAACATGCAGAAAAACATAAATCTAAACCAAATAGTTTTTGTATAATTTTAACAATATATAAAGTCTTATTAGGAATAAACCAAATTGTTTTTGTTAAATGTTTTAGAATGGTATAATTAATATTTGTTTTTTTAATTTAATTTTCAGGGAGGGAGTACATGTTAAGGGGTTCTTTGCATGGTCATTTTTTGACAACTTTGAATGGGGATCAGGATACACACAGAGATTTGGCATCAATTTTGTAGATTACAAGAATAACCTCAAGAGACACCCCAAGCGTTCTGCTCTTTGGATGAAGAAATTCCTTCTCAAATAAAATTATTAGTAATATTATGTATGTGTCATTTAGTTATATCAAATCTTGTACAACCTAATTAAGTGTGTCTATTGTCCTTAAATTCAGTATTAATCTGTTTGTAAACGAGTACTATTTATGGAATAAATTAAGGGGATGTTCTCTTGTAATAAAAGGAGAAGAAATAAAGTTCTTGTAACAATATATAATGCCTAGCTAGCTATTACGTATTGTATAACGTAAATCACGTGGGAGGAACGAGAACTTAAATAATTACTATTTTCTCTGTCTCAAATTATGCGATACATTCTGTTTTTCGAGAGTTAAACATGGATCAAATTACATCAATTGTTCGTCCAAAAAAAAGAAGACGACACTATCAAAAGTAATATCTATAATAGATTTATGAGCATCGTATAATTTATATTAAATCGATGCATTGACTATATCCATTATAAGTATTTGAAAGAATTAGTTGAGAAATTGTTATTTATTTTGATGAGTGTCGTTATAATATATTGGGTCCTTCTTGTTGCATTTTCTCTATTAAACTTGATTTTATTTTGATGGCTCGAAATGACAATCTTTAATTAAGAATTAAAGAATTGCTTATGAAGTATGATAAAGAGGGACGGCAAGGGATCAGACTGGCTGTAAATCTGTTAGGAAAATTAGTCAAAATTTTACTATGAAGATTCCTTTCTAATCCAAACAGACGGCAAGTCTGTCCATTTTTATTTTTTATTTTTAAAATAATAATTTGACGTTGTCAAAATTTGTTAAAAGAAAACGAAAAATTAGAATTTTTAATTTTTAGGCACAATCTACTATATAATGGACTTAATATGGAATTATTCTTAAAACATACTCTAATTAAGCCATGGGATTACTAATTCAGATCTCTTTATTTCTCTTAATTGGGATTTTTGTACCAATTATAAGTTCTTCTCTGCCTAATTATTATTTTAATAATAATGTCTCAGTTCCATTTAATAAAACCAGTTTTCCATCAGATTTCATCTTTGGAACTTCCTCTGCTGCTTATCAGGTTTTTCTATAATTATTCTTATTCCCTCAATTTTAATTTATTAAGCACACTTTCCTTTTTAATCTATCTGATAATTTTATGTTTGTATATATTTTAAAAGAATTTAACCGTAGACGTTTTAATTTTACCTTTATTGATTATATAGTCACATAAAAATGTCTACGACATATTTTAAACTACAAATCTGTCTATCTTATTCTTAAACTTTTTATCGGATCAAACAGGGTTTCAAATATTTTATTTTTGATTTACAACTTTACAGTATGAAGGAGCAGCTAATGAAGATGGTAGAGGTCCTAGTATTTGGGATACCTTTACCCACAACCATCCTGGTAATGGCAGTTACTAAAAAAAAATGCATTTTACGAAAAATGTTTTTTTTTTTACGATTTATGTGATGTTTAATTTTGTAGAAAGGATAGCTGACCATAGTAACGGTGACGTAGCGATTGATTTTTACCATCGTTACAAGGTAGAGTATTTGAATTTAATTAATATATCAAGTACTTCTATATATTATCAAAAATACAACAAATCGAAATATTTTGGCCTATGGTTCTAAACTTCTAATTGTTACACATCTACACGTTTCTTCAATTCTCCTAATTAGGATGATATAAAGCTAATGAAATTTGAAGGATTGAATGGTTTCAGATTTTCCATATCTTGGTCAAGAGTTTTACCATGTAAGATTACTCTTCTCTTAGTTTTTTGTTTTTTTATATAAGGCATTTTCGATTTTACAATCTGAAAAAAATCATTTTTCTCTATTCAATTTGTAAATTGTCATAATTAGAGGTCATCTCACCAAAAGGTTATGTTATGCCACAAAGGTTAATTATGAAATTGTAATTAGTTGAGCGCTATAGTGCCTCCAAAAATTAATAATACTACCATAGAATAGAACGCACTGCAACAAATAAAGGATTTTACGGTAATAATATAATTATCGTTATAATATATTTAGCAGTAATAATAAATATGATACTTACGATCAACATTGTATATAAATATCGCTAAAGACTTTAGCAACGATAGATTCAACGACATTAACTCAATTGCTGCTAAATATATTTGTGACAATAGATATTACCCGCTTATGAAATATATTAGCATTAAATATCTCTTTTGTTATAGTAATATGTAACTAGGTAACAATACCAATTTCCCCACTAATATAATAAATCTTCTTATGTTTTTACTATGTTATCTCAGATGGGAAGCTCTGTAGAGGAGTAAATAAAGAAGGCATTGCCTTCTATAATAATCTTATCAATGAGCTCCTAGCTAAAGGTTAATTATCTCTTAAGAATTTATTTTTCTTATTTCGATCCAGAGTGAAAATAGTAACTATTTAAATTATCCCCCCCCCCCACACACAAAATTCATCCAGGTATACAACCTATGGTTACACTATTCCATTGGGATCTACCCCAAGTCCTTGAAGATGAGTATCTTGGCTTTCTAAACACACAAATTATGTAAGTGTAAAACAATTTTTTGAGCAATTTTTCTCAAGTTTTTGAAAGAATAGAGATAGTAACAAATTTGTTGTAGTTGTGATTTTCAAGATTATGCAGAATTGTGCTTCAAAGAATTTGGTGATAGAGTTAAACTTTGGACCACAATAAATGAACCAAGTGGCTATGCAATTACTGGTTATGACATTGGCATTTTTCCTCCTATGAGATGCTCTTCTTGGAGGACCAGTGGTTGTTTTGCTGGTAACTCTTCCACTGAGCCTTACATAGTTGCCCATCATTTGCTTCTTGCTCATGCACAAACAGCCAAGTTATATAGAGACAAATATCAGGTATTCGCTCTGTCTCAATTTATGTAGTACTGTTTGATTGGATGGTAAGTACAATCAAGAAAAACCTCTAGAACCAATATGGGTTGTGATGCGTGGTAGAACTGCTTCACCCTTAACCAGATATTTTGTGTTCGATCCCTGGGTATGGAAAAAATTCTTATGTGAGAAGGCCCTGCAGTACGCAATCCAGATTTAGTCGGGGCTCCAAAGTATGCTCCGGACACCGGGTGGAAAACCGAAAAAAACCCCTCTAGAATTATGGTCTAAAACTTGTCTTAAACATTTGTGTGACTATAAATCATTGTTTATGGATATATGAAAAGTTTAAAGTTATATTATTTTCAAATATAGAAAGACAACTTTTATTTTGAGACAGACTAAAAATGAAAATATGTAATTGTAGTTTGATTCTTTCCTAAATATTGAATTATGAATACTCTTAATTTAGTCATTTCTATGAGAATATCATCACAATGGGAGATTATTCTATTTTCTTTGTCATCTGAAAAATATTTTATATTTAAGAAATATAATTTTTGTATATGTTATATATAGGTATCGCAGAAAGGGGAGATTGGAATAGTACTGGTGGCTAGTTGGTTCGAGCCTTATTCCAAGAGGAAGAAAGATATAGACGCAACACAACGAGCCATCGACTTCTCGCTTGGATGGTAAGTACAATCTCCATATATAGATAAAAACAAATTGAATCGAATCGAATTATAAAATTTGAATAGTTCAAATGCAACGTGACATCAATATATAACGCTTCTTATTATTTCAGGTTTATACATCCATTAACATATGGTAATTATCCAGAAATTATGTGCAAAATCGTGGGAAATCGTTTACCAAAATTCACAATAGAAGAAGCTGAGATGGTGAAGGGTTCCTCTGATTTCATGGGACTAAATTACTACACAACAATGTATGCAGCAAATCTTAATGTTACTCCAAATAAAGAGAACATTAGCTACCTCTCAGATTTTCAAGTAAATCAAACAGGTAATTAATTGATTATTATTATTATTATTATTTTAGAAATTGAAACAAATATTCTTATATGTATATTGATATATATATACACCTTTTTGGAATGAAGTGGCGTATATTAGACTAGGGAATGTAGTCAATTTTACTGTCACATGAATTCACTTCACTAGAGTTAATCTGATAAATATTTGGAGCTAACTTGAATTAGATTTATTCCACATTTTCTATTTAAATTGCAAATGTTTGAAAATTATATGAAAAATATTAATATTATACAATCCTTCTCATATCAATATGATAAAAATATAGGTTGAAATATTGATTAGAATTCATATCATTTAACTATCGAAAAACGAAACGTAACGAGTAAAAAGAAAATTATTTTAGTCACAAAACTATTAACACTTCATCTTTTGTTGTTTTGTTTTCTTTTGTAGTGGAAAGAAATGGAAAGCTTATTGGTGAACCGGCATGTCCTTATACTTTTAATCTTAATTATTACTATTATTTTTCTTCAATGATTAATCTTTTTAATCATATAAAGTTTTTTTTTTTAAATTTGGATGCAGACAGGATCGGCAGTTTTCCATGTTGTCCCTAGAGGAATTTTAGAAGTTCTTGTCTATACAAAAGAAAATTACAATAATCCAAAAATTTACATAACAGAGAACGGTATAATAATAAACATTTTTTTTACAACTGACTTAATTAATTAATTTACAGAATTATTTTTGTAGAAATTGAATTTAGCTTTCTTATTATGTTTTATATCATAAAAAAGGTATGAGTGATGCAAATGTAACAATGGTTGAGAAAGGAGTAAATGACTTGCAAAGAGTGGATTTCTTACGTCGCCATTTCTTGGCCCTTAAAGCAGCCCTTAAGTAAGTAATTAATTATCTTCTTAATTTAATTAATTATAGTTTATCTTTCCCTTTCTTTTATGCTAATACTAATATTTTAAACACAATTATCTTACAAGTTAATAAATAAGTTACTCTTATTTATTCAATATTTTATGAAAATTAAACAATATAAAAAATAAATGCTACATTAATATTAAAGATATAGTTAAAAATAAGGGATAATTTCAGAGACATCCCTTCATTTTTTTCCCCTCTATAACACGCACCTCCGCTATAATTGATATTACACATATCTCCTTTATTTAATTTCAATTTGCCCTGAGGGAAAAGGGGGAATATATATATATATATATATATATATATATATAATATGTATGTTTTGTAAATTTAATAATTTACATTCATGTTTTAATCTTAATTTGTTATAAACAGGAAGGGTGTGGACGTAAAGGGCTACTTTGTGTGGTCGTTTTTGGATAATTTCGAATGGAGTTCAGGATACACTCAAAGATTTGGCCTTAATTATGTTGATTACAATGATAATCTAAACAGATATCCCAAACATTCTGCTCTTTGGCTCAAGAAATTTCTTCTTAATTAAATACAAAATTAACAAGTAACATATCTACTGTAAGATTTAAATGACATCGAAAAATATTTCATAATGAGAAAAATTTAAGACTAGCTAAATGTCAGAGGATATCTACATCATGTGGACTAAGTTTCCTATTAATATTTCTGTTGGAAAAAATGAGACTCATATAATGAAGAGGAACTTTCGCAAATAGCCATTTTAATAAATTTAATTATGCCCCATAGCTATAGTTTGCATATTTACGGGTTGTAGCTACAATTTAAGCTGTCTCGTTTGTATAATTCACAGGTTTGTATAATTCACGGGTACATTTGTATAATTCAGTTATTTTTCTATAAACTCAAAATAACGAATTTATACAATTACAAACATTATAAGTGTAAGCAGTTATATAAATTTCGAATTATACAAAAGTTATACAAATTTCAAATTATACAAACGTGTGAATTATACAAAACTAAAAAGCTTAGCTGCGTAATTATAGCTAAAAGTAAGTCGCGAATTGTAATTAAGACAAATTATAGTTATGTTAAGTAATTAACTAGTATTTGTTTGCTTATACGCGCAATTTTCCCTATAATGAATACTACCTTCGTCTCATATTAGATGGACATTTTACTAAGTAGGCATTTGAATATGCAATTTCATATCGCCATATAAAATCACGAGATTAAATCAACGTTAGAACATGTGATTTCATGCTAAGATGAAATTTCAAATTCTCCGAAATGCATGATTTGAGAATTTCAAATACAAAAATTGACCAAAAATTTATACTTTATAAAAAGAAACTCAGATTCATATCTGCTAACCACTCGTGACTCCTAATTTGGATCCGACTTTCACCTCGGGACCCAACATCAAAATGCAACCTAGGACCCAACCCCAACCCCAACCGGGATCCAACTTTCGAATTAGAATTTGACCCCGGGACCTAAGACCAATAATGGGATTCGACCCAAACCCAATTTGGGACTCGAGAGTTTTCTCATCAATTTGTAAATATATAATAAAGTAATAAAAAGTAATAATGCATTGAAAAATATCTTTTTGGTACCATAATACTTTTCTTATTTTTTAAATATTAAAATTATAATAAAGACAATATAATTTATTTCACTAGTCATTAATATATTTAATTAAGGAAAAATGGCATATCTAGACATACTTAATTCACTATCATATATACATATTGTACATCTATTTTAAAAATATCATATATAATACCATTTTTTAATAATTATACCATATATTTTCAAATTTAAATAAGATACACAATCCCATTAAATATGATATTGAATAATTATCTTAAAATTATATCTCCTTAATTAATTAGTGGACATTAACAATTGAAATTACTTTCTCTATCATCAGTTAGAGAGATGGGGAACTTCTCTCCTATAAATCTTCTTTGCACGAGCTTCTGTAAGCCCCGAAACGGACTCCAATTACATGTGTGAAGCATCGTGCCATTTCAAATCAAACAAGTGAGGAAGTAGTTTCCCTCCCCAATCCTTCAAACCATTTGTATCTCACCCCCACTCCTCCGTGTAATTCTCACACATCCACCATTACCCCTTCTTCCTTAACCATCTCAATACATATTTACATGTACTAAATTCGTAACTAACCCTCACTTATGCTCAGAAGATAGCATTTGGAATGATCCATTCACCCAGCTTATAACGTCTCATTACAAGCTATGGAGCACTCAAAGAAGTAATTAAACCCTAATGATACTAGATCCCTCCCTCCACAATGACAAATCCATAATCAACATTATATAAAAAGGTAAAGTAAGATTTTGTTCAGTTATTTCAATATAGTCTATTATATCTTTGTTTTCATCATTTTCATGATCAGATGATTCTTGTTAAAGGTTAATCCAAATTAATCAATCGTGTGTCTCGACTTTAAAAATTGTTGGATACATATATCTCGTCATTAATGATTGAAGCCGGTGAAGAAGATGAAGAGATTGATCCAAATTAATAAATTATGTATCTCGACTTGGATACATCTATCTCGCCATTAATGATTCAAGCCGATGAAGAAGATGAAGAGGTTAGTTCAAATTAATAAATTGTGTATCGCGGCTTTAAAGATTGCTAGATATACATGTATCTCATCATTTGAAGAAGGTGGAGAGGTTAATTCAAATTAATAAATCGTGTATATCGGCTTGGATACATGTACCTCGCCATTAATGATTCAAGCCGATGAAGAAGATGAAAAGGTTAATTCAAATTAATAAATCGTGTGTCTCGACTTTAAAATGTTGGGTACATGTACCTCACCATTAATAATTCAAGCCGATGAAGAAGATGAAGAGTACAATAACAAAATTAATTGGGTTCATGATTTCGTTATTTTAGGAAAACTTGTTAGAATTGATACACAAGATATGTAATTTGTTGGGTTGTTAATTAGTCTTAACAATTAACTCTTTAATTGAGGAAATAAGTTACACCCCTTTTAATTCAAATAAATAAATTAAGTATCTCGACTTTATAAACTGTTGGATACATGTATCTCGCCATTAATGATACATGTATCTCGAGATCAAAATATAGTATAAAACATAATATTACAAAATATCGAAAATCCTAGTAATTAGAATTCAAAGTAGTGGGATTTATGTAAGATGCCTAATTAATTAATGTGATCACAAAATTACAGTTAATGACATTACTTAATTATACTTACTTTTTATGCTATTATTCCATATTTATTATAAAATTTGATTATTTATAGTTTTAAAAAAAATGAAGTTGTTAAATTGAAAGAAGTAACTCATTTTTTTTGGATCAAATAAAACAAGTGCCAAAGAAATTAAAGAGAGGATCCCACGTTTTTAACAATTAAAAAACACATGAGGTGCGATGGTTTGGTGGCTGAAATTGACTTGGCTTCGCCAAAAAATCTCATCTCTAAAATCCCGGCTCATGAGGCGTCCCTTTCGCAGTAGGGTTCTCAATTTACCTTTCCCTATAGGAATTTCTTTTTCATTCGTTCTCTGTTGAATGTAGTCCTCTTGAATTTATTGGGTTGTGGGAGGAGAAAAGCGGAAGTGGGGACTCGGGTCTGGGCGCAGCGTAACTAAGAGAGCCATTCCATTTAGGGCGAGACAAAATGGGCGGGCACGGGTGGTCTGGTGTCCGAGCCGATTGGTCAGATGAAGGGAGGAAGTCAATTGCCCCTTCTCCAGCTAACCGATAGGGAAATCCTTACACAAGCCCAAAAAAAAGTATGAACTCGTAGAAAATATTTTCTGCAATTTAGAGTCTATTTGATATTACTGTTAAAAAATGCTTATTTTTAGAAGTATTTTTTTTTAAATGATTTTTTTTATAAAAAAAAAGTTCTTTTGAAAAAAAGTAATTTGTGTTTGGGTAATTCATTTGAAAAGTGTTTTTGATAAGCAAATCGTGTTTTGACTAATCTTCTTTTAAAAATACTTTTGAGAGTCAAATTACAAAAAATGATAAATATGAATGTACTTTTAATACTGAGATTATTTTATAGAGAGAAACTATTTTAAATATCTATTAGAATTTTTTTTAAAATGAAAATATGCTATTATACATAAATAAGTAAATAAATTAAATATTAAACCACTATATACAAAAAATTCACCTCAAAAATAAATAAAATCCTTCATATTTTTAATCCTACAAAAATGTTGTTGTTACATTTATTTCCGATTCTATAAAATAAGACGTAGTATAATATATAAAATATAAAATAATAATAGTATATAAACATAAAATAAAAAAATATTATATAAAAATAAAAAATAAAATTCTTGTATGAAACTTAACCAAATTTATGATATTTTAATTAATTAATAAGGGATATATTGGTAAATATGTATATATGGGAGGGATATTTTAGTTTTCAAGAAAATAATTTTCTCTTTTTGCTTTTTTTTTTAAGAAACTTAAATTTTTAGATTCTTCCCAACAACAGAAAAACTGCTTCTGCTTTGAAAGCAGTTTTCAAAATTTGTCAAATACTATTATTTTTTTTCAAAAAAATACTTTTATTGAAAAAAAACACTTTTGGCCTCCCAACAGTAATGCCAAACGAGCATTACTGTTGTGAATATACATTTGAATCTTGTGATCTTAAATAAGATATATAATATATTAAATAATCAAAAAAGTTTTTAAGCTTATAATTTTAATTATTTATAGAAAATTGATATTTAAAATAAAATAAAATAATATATATATATTTAGAAGCGAGATTCACATTCACATAATTTGAGTGGACTTCATGATAAGGAAATTTTTGTGGATATATATATATATATATATGAGAAAAGACATAATTAAAGTTGTCCCGTATTTGCATAAAGACACCTTAACTTTCAAAGTGTCCTATCACCCCACGAAACTATTTAATATCTTTGTAAATGGGCCATTTTGACCCATTTCCTCGTCAGGGTTGTTACCACGCACATGAGGCGCGTCATGCAGCTTTTTCACTGCCATGGACCAGTTTAAAAGTGCCACGTGTCATTTTCGTTCTTTATTATTAATTATTTAATCACTTTATATCATCTTCCCCAAATTTAAACCCAAAATAGCCAT
>JAJOOS010009679.1:0-10181 GCA_029582725.1 Solanum chiquidenum | reverse complement strand
GTCAAACCAGAAACTTGAATTACCTGTCTTAACTTGCCACCATATTTCATGTTCAACTTCCTCCCTTATTGATGTCATTCTTCTCCAAACATGAGATGTACCATACCCCTGAGCAATAATAGGGTGATGCTTCTTACAGTATTTATTCCACATAAATGATGCCCACAAAGTGTTTGTGGAAGTTCTAAAGTTCCACCAGAGTTTGGCAAATAGAGCTTTTGAAACATCATGTAATGACCTTCATCCCATTCCTCCTTCCCTTCTTGGATAACACATTTTATCCCAGCCCACCCAATGCTTGTTCTTGGCCCCAGTAGTGTTAGCCCAAAAGAACTTAGCAAAAATTCTATGCAATTGAGCAATGACACAAGCTGGTGGGTTCATGGCAGAAAGTATATAAATTGGCAACGATTGAAAATTGTAGCGTAAAATAGAAAATAATAATAATAATTAATTTTATCTTGATTTAGTAAATGGATAAACATATATTTTTATACTTATGCTATACACTTGTTGCTGCATGCTACTAAAGATCTTGTGTTGAGTTGTTTGGGCGATCCACAATGTTTTTTCTTCATTTGGGGTAGGAGAAGGGGATTAAAATGTGGGGAATCGAACCTTCACCAACAAGATGAGAGTTCATGTAGCCAATCAACTAAGCTACTAAGGTTTTTCGATGATCCACAATGTCAGTCTCCCTCTTTTACTTTTTGTTTTTTGGTCCAGATAATTATATTTGTATTTCAGATCCTTACTTGTGATTTTCAAGTTTTAGGGATATAATTTATTACTTTGTGTGCTTTGTACCTATGAAATGTATAATATTTATAACCTATTTATGTATTAATCACTAATATTTTTAGATCGTGACACTATAGGATTGCTTTTGTTGTAATAAAGGAAGCTTGATCGAACTTTGTTATATCCTTGTGTTATTTTACTTTTTCTATTTTCTTTCTTTGTGTATTCTAGTTGTTTTTGCATTCATTGTTGTTAGCACTTCAAAAAATTATACTCCCTCCGTCCCATTTTATGTGACAATTTTCGAATTTTAATATTCAAACAAGTCTATCTTTGATCGTAAATTTTTCATAGATCTTTTGAATATTTTGAATTATCAATTATTGTGACTTATAGTACTTTTTACCTAGTTTACAAATATATAATTTTATTTCAAAAAAGTTAAAGATTCCATGCGTAAATTTTCTGTCAAACTTAAACTATTTGACTCTCGAAAAATGAAAAGTGTCACATAAACTGAGACAGAGGGAGTATAAAATAGTAAAAATGGTATTGTATCGTCTCCCAACGTCTCAAACGTGACCTTTTAAAAAGCTACTCCTTTTGTCCTTCATTTACGCAATGCTAAAGAAATCATAAATAAGATAGTCAATTTTACTAATTTACCCTTTATCTATATTGATGGACATCAAGAGAATTGAAAAAAATTGTTTAATACTCCTTATATTTCATATTAACTAAATTTTTGGGCAATTTTTCATTGTTCAAAATAATTGAATTGTCCAAAATTCAAGATTAATGTTTGAATTTTTTTCATGTTTCCCTATTTACAAAGTTATACTTATGATTTCACAAAGGACAATAGTGGAAAGTATATTTTCTTAGTAAGTGTGCATTACTTCACAAATTCACTTAACGGTAATGCTAAATGGCCAGAAAATTTGGTCAGAATTTGGCCAGAAATTTAAAAAGTCTATAATCTCTCTTTTATTTTAAAATAGACTGATGTTTTTTCCATTTTTAATAAAAAGATATTAAAGTTAAAAGAAATATTCAAAAAGATAAAATAACATAGTACAAAATATGTTATTTTATCATTTTCGCCAAATTTTTTTGCCAATTTTTTTTTTCCTTCACTTAATATGGAATAGAAGGAGTAACATAGAGCATATGAATAAATATCATGGAAACTTGGTCACATTGGAATTGTTTAGGCTTCCAAAGAGTATTAATTGTAGCGTAAAATGGAAAATAATAATAATATATTTTATCTTGATTTAGTAAATGGATAAACAATATATATTTTACGTATTAGAACCTCTTTAATGAGTAAATTGATTTTGAAATTCTATCACTTAATAAGGGTGAAATGGTAAATTTATTATATCAATTATTATTTTCTTAATTAGTGTGTCAAGTCAAAAATAGACAAGTAAATAGAGACAGACGGAGTAGCAATTATTATTTTCTTAATTAGCGTGTCAAGTCAAAAATAGACAAATAAGTAGAGACAGGTGAAGTAGCAACTATTATTTTCTTAGTTAGTGTGTCAAGTCAAAAATAGACAAGTAAATAGAGATAGATGGAGTAGCATATAAAGCTGCTAGTATTCACATAATTAATTCTTTTGACCAAATAATAAAGTGGCAAGTAGTCATGATTTCAAATATACCTTAAATCAAAATTAAAATTCTAATTACAAGTAGATACATTCCAAATTATAAATTAGCTAATTTTATTTACTCACTTAATTTATTTTGGATTCTATCAATATATTTGAGGCAAGTTGTTGCATCATCTCTCCCTATATATATCTCCCAAAACATAGCATACAAGTACCCAAAGAAAAAAAAATAACATCACTGTCTATTGAGATATAGTATACAAAATGGAGAAGACATCAATCGTTTTGCTCTCTCTTATAGCCTTGTTTGTTTTGTTAGGTAAGGTTCCCCCCACCCCCCACCCCCCCCCCCCCCACACACAGGAATTTCATCACGAGGGTTCATTGTCTATTATATATATGAAATTTTATATTTGTATACATGAAATGTGATTTTCTTATACGAAGGTGGTTCAGATGAACCCCCAACCCTAGTTACAATCTTTAGCATGCAATTCTAATTAACGCCATGTATAATAGACATATCTTAATATTTGTTTTGATTTTGTAGGTTCACCATCATGTATGGCGTTGCAACGACAACCACAATGTCAAACATCAAAAGATTGTAATCCTACCGCTTGTGGAGGTGAAAGTATGCATTGTGTTGCTGGAGTTTGTTTATGTCCCCCTGAAATAAGGAAGAGTGTTGCTTGCAACAAAGACAGTGATTGTGTAGGCAAATGTCCTCCTCAATCTATACCATCTTGTTATAATGGAAAATGCGTTTGTAGTACAAATTAGAGAAAACAACAATTCCTAAGACATATATGTTTGAGTAATAAGAGAACATTTTCTTTTATATAGTTGATTATCGGCGTACTTGAATACTTTAGTTTTTACTCAGATTCTATATTATATATATTATCCACTAATTATAATACTGTTTTACTATATTTAAAGCGAGAAGCTTCAAAATACAAAATCGAGTCAGTAAAATGATCATCAAAGTTGATAAACAAAATATTGATGCTAGACAAAGATATGACTGTAAATTATCGTGTGTTCTTATGTGAAGTTCTGAACAATGAAATCAATTTGGAGAATCCGGAAATTCCACAATTTTTGTTTATGTTTACTTTTTAGAGTAATTTTAAAATGTTAACTAAAATAGAAATAAAATTGAAGGAGTATTAATATATATAAATATTTTAGATTTAATATTATTTAGTGTAAGAATATTATTCTTTTGAAGATAACAAGAAATATAATCTTGACCTCTCATATTCATTTGCACAACTTTTTTTTAATGTTATATTAGGAAAAAGCTATCCAATTTATATTATAGTATGTTGGTCATTATTATGAAGGTATTTTTTAGATGGTGTTCCAAAATTTGCTCCACCTCAATTATTTTATTAAGTAATTATAAGTATAGATATTAGGTAACTTTATTCATTCAAAAGCAAGTACTCCAACCTTGTGTTTCTAGCTAATGTATATAAGAGAACAAATGTCAAACCTATGTAAATCTTGTTTTCTGTGCTAGGATTTGAATCCAAAATAGGATTTTGTGTTGGAATTAGTGTTTTAAAAGTGTTTTTTGGAGCTAGTCCCGACTCCCGAGGGACCAAAAATGGTCGAGGCAAAAACCAATGGTGTAGATTTATTAGGCATACGCTTTAGAATTTGGAGCATAAGCCATTGATATTGTAGAATGATAAGTCTTGTGTGTAGAAGTATGCGTCCATACATTAATTTGATTTGTATTGTTTTAAAAAAAATTGCTATATATCATGTTTTTTTATTGGGTGTAATAATATTTATATTTTATGTTATCATGTTTTACTGATTTTTTCTAAAATATATGATGAAAGAAAGAAGAATCTCTCACAGAAATAACACTACCATAATTAGTTTTTTTAAATAATCATACCTGAAATTGATAGAATTAAGATTTCATAACACTATATTCATGAGACAACTTTATTCATTTGTTGTTATTGCTCCTACACTTCTTATCATTCTCCTTCTTTGAGGGTGGAAAAGACTAGCATATGTGGAGATCCATTCTAAAATGGATAATAATTTCATTTTAAAGATTAACTCGGTTATATATTATCATTATTTATATTGTTACCTTTCTCAAAAAGTAATTATGATTTTTAAAAAAAAATATATTAGTGATTTATTTAAATTTATTTACAGAAGTCTTGAAAATATTGCTTTGCTTATTTTTTTAGTAATAAAATTATAAAATATAAGATGCATGAAATATATGCTCGTAAATTGATTGGATTTACACCCCGTTTTTCGAGTCTTATGTATTGCCTTGTGCCCCCGCCTTTTTAAACACGGGTAGATATTACATTTCAAGCACATAGACATTGTAAAAAAGAAAGAATAAATCCTAATAGGGTCATTCTGGGGTTATAGCAAATTTTTAAATCAAATTTATATTATATATTTATTATTTAAATTATGGTTAGAGATTTGCTTAGATCAATTAAAGGTTAGTCATTAAATTTAACATATGCCATGTGTTACCAATCAAAATACGAATTTGGGAAAATAGATAAAATGAAAATGGGGAGGACCCGGAATTTTTTAGGCTTCCAAAGAGTTAATTGTAGGGTAAAATTAAAACAAATTAATTAATTTTATCTTGATTTAGTAAATGGACAAGCAATATATATTTTAACTAATTATTTTGGCGATTAGGAGGCCAAAAACACTTATTTTGAGGGGAAATCATTTTTTGAAAGATTAATCGTTTGTCAAATTTGTAAAATCGTTTTTAAATGGAAACAAAAGCTGTTTTTTTTTTGTTGTTGGAAAAAAGCTAAAGAATTGGTTCTTAAAAAAGCAGAAGTAGAAAAATATTTTTTTCAAGACTAAAATATATCTTCCATATATGTATATGTAACTTCCCGCCTTAGAAAGAACTAGAATTTGAAAGAACTATTTTTTTTTTTTGGAAAGAATAAATTTGGAAAATTTGGCAAGTTATGCTAAGTATGAGTTTTGAGTCAACTTCAAAGGACCATAACTTTCAGTACAGGATGAGTTAGGTGGCCTATAAGATATCAAATATAAGTTCTTGGAATCATCTTCTATAAGATATCAAATATAAGTTCTTGGAATCATCTTTCCAACGCTACCGAGTTTGCTAATTTTGGAGCTCATATAAGGGAGATATACCCGTTTAATATGAAAGTCGGGCTGTTTAGTTAAGGAAAGTTACCCAGATTTAAGAGGGTATTTTGGTCTTTTCCTTGCCCAATCAGATTTATTTCATTTTAGTAATTTATTAGGGGTCTGAACTGAATTGTTTCAGTTTACTAAATCAAAATTCAAACTAGGATTTTGGAAAAAGGTTCAAGAGGAGAAAAGAGGAGAAAGGTCAAGATTTCGTCAAGTTCTTGAGGTTTTGTTACGGATTTCACCAAGGATTTGATCCCTAACAGGTATGTGAGTTCACATAGTGTTGGGTTCGTTTGCCTTGCCAATCATGTTATTTTTCAGTGTAATTTCATCCTATAAAGTTGAAGGTTTGATGTTCTTGACTAGTGTTCTTGAATTTGCTTTCGTTCTTAAATTGGGATGGGATTGATGAGCTCTTGAGGAAATTGTATCGATTTTAAGAGTTGTTTTTGAGTAGATTCTTGTGTACAAGTATTGGGTAACTGAATCTAAAGAGAAATTGAGAAAAAGAATCGGATCTAATCGAATTAAGCACAAAAAATGAGTTGAAAATTTCGCCGGAATCACTTGGGGGAGGGCTGGCGCGGCGCGCCCCAGATACGCCTGTGGGTCTGGGGCGGCACGCCAGCAGTGCACCATTTTGGTCTCTTTGAACTTTAGGGGCGCTGCGCCAGCAGTGCGCCCAGGATGTCTGCCCCTGCCCATTTTTCGGCGCGCCAGTAGTGCACCATTTTGGTCTCTTTGAACTTTAGGGGCTGGCGCCCCGTGCCAGCAGTGCGCCCGGGATGTTTGCCCCTGCCCATTTTTCGTCGTTTAGCCTGTCTGAGTCCTTCTAAAGTGTTCTATCACTTCCTATTGATTCTAACTACTCTAAACTACTTCTAAACATCTAGAAATCATTCATAAACATGAATCATAACCCTTGAATCCATAATTCAAATTCAAGGTAGAGTTGAGAGTCAAGTCTTGAGAGTTCTTCCAGTCATTTTAAGAGGTCTTTTGCAATTGTTTTACAACTTGTTTTAAATGACTTGAACACAGAGTTGAGAGGAGTAGAGTGAGTTCATTTTCTTTAAAATGATATATGGGAACGAAGTATTCCCAAGAGCAAAATGTTTTTACAATTAATATGAGAGGAAACACCACTTTCCAAAAGAATTTTCATGAGCAGTTCTGAGTACCACCTCTTTTAAGAGATAGATTTTTGAGTAATAATCTCAAACCATAGAGAAAGTTATGTTTTTAAATATATGAGCTAGTTATATTTTGGGAGTAATATTGAGCACTGATATAGGGACGAGTTCAGATAACTCAAAGTTTCCATGAACCATGCAGCCAATGTAGGTAGAAAAGGGTCATACTTTTTAGATGATTCCTTAATGCTTTAAGCATAGACTAGTGGATCCACTTAGTAGTAGGTTCTATACCCCGGCAAAGTAAATGACAACTTTGGCAGTGTGAGGCAAGACGTTGCATCATCACATAGCTCATAGTGATGGTTGTCGGTTATAGAATCTCCCACAGAGTTACTTGTATTATCATATATGAAACTAAGTTACTATTGTATTTTTCAATACACTGAGTTGTTATCTACATGTTTTAAAGTTTTTCTTTATACTGCATCTTTATTACTGTTTTATATTGAAAAGAGTTGAGTTGAGTTGAGACGAGGTAAGGTTCTTCAGTTTCATTTCAATCTTATGTCTTGTTTTAGAATTCCCCTCGCATGCTCGTACTTTCCATGTACTGACGCCATTTGGCCTGCTTCTTTTATGATGCAGATACAGGTAACCAGGATCAACATTCAGAGCATCGTTAATCCAGTTTAGCTTTAGAGTTGGGGTGAGCCTCATTGCTTTTCGGAGGATCCCTTGTTTACTTTCATTCTAGTTTTATTAGGATGTCGTAGGTCTTGTCCCGAAGTCCATCTCAGTTAGTAGAGGCTTCATAAATAGATATTTATAGTTCTTTAGTCTTTTCATATTCATTTGGTTATGTTGAGACTTAAGTTGCCACTTTGGCTAGTTGAATGTTTATTTATAGGGAAAAGGCATAGATTCCCCCCTAAACTTGTCCCGAAAAGTCAGTTACACGCTTCAACTATCATGGAGACCTATTACACACCTTTACTACTTTAAAGTGAATTTAATACCACCCTGCTATGTGTAACACCACTCTCATAGTATGTGGTGTATTACACTCGCTGCCACATCAACACTACGTCGGTGCCATGTCAAAAATTGTATTTTTTTATATATCTTTTTTACCTTATTTTCTTTATCACTTAACTTTTATTTTATTAGTTATATTTTACACTAATTAATTCCTAATCAATTATTAATATTCTCTAATAATTCTATCTTCTTCATTGCAAAATGGTAAAGAAGAAACTTTTAGCAATGACCACCAAGGAAATTTCTCGCAATCTGGGGTTGATTCGTGGACTGGAAGAATTCTTCCATTCCAAAATGTACCCACAAGAAGGTTGCTTCAGTTTCTTCCATTGATTGGCCATGAAAACTAAGCTTTCATTGTTATTTGTTGCGGCTTGTAGTTGTAAATATTTTTCAGATTTGGGCATACATTCTTTGTTATTTTTCCATGTTCTTCCTGGAGATTTCTTTAAAAAAAATAGAGCTAATAGAAAAATAATTTTCTTCCCATTTTCAATCGATCACTCAATACTCAAAAACATCCGCCGAAGCCCCACTGATTGAAACCTACCAAAATTTTACTCCTTTGTGATTTAATTTATTTCTTGGTTGTTTCTTGTTATTGGATTATTTTAGGCTTAATGTGGTGTGAAGAAGAAGAGATGTAAGGGATGGGGTTTAAGAAATATTTTGATTTTTTTTACTTCAATAATTATCTGATGCGCATGATTTTTTTTTTAATTATTATTATTTTCCATGTCAGCTTTAGGGGTAAATAAATTCACTTTTAAATAGCAGAAGTGTGTAATAGGTCGTCATGATAGTTTAAGCGTCTAACTGACTTTTCGGTACAAGTTCAAGGAGGAATCTATGCCTTTTCCCTTATTTATAAAACATTCTAAGTTATCATAGCGTTACAATGTAACATCCGGCAATTTGAAATTACTAGGAAGAGGCTTGAAATTGGAATTAGTCATTTTTGGAAAGAATTCAAAAATCTGGAAATTTAGCCAAGTATGGAAAAAGTGAGTTTTTTGGCCAACTTTGAACAGTCATAACTCCTATCTCAGGATGATTTAGGTGTAGTTCCAGTTATGTTTGCGAAGCTCGTGGAATGATTTTTCCAACGCTGCCGAGTTTGCTCGATTTCGAGTTCGTATGAGTGAGTTATGCCCTTTGGAAGTTGGGCAGTTGGCAGGGAAGTCCGTCCGGAAATTGTAAGGGTATTTTGGTCTTTTCCCTAACCAATTCTTTTGGTTATATTAAAGTGTTAGACTAATTTTTAGATCAGTTTCTCCTTTTTTTTAAAAGAGTGAGAGTAAGGGTTTGTGAGTGAAGAGGAGAAGAAGAGGAGAAAGAGAAGATCAAGCATGGATTCGTCAAAGATCGTCGTGGATATCGTCGGAGGTGATCCCTATTAAGGTATGTGAGATCATAGTGTTGGGTTGGTTCATTCCCCCACACGTCAAACTCATTTTAATTCCGATAAAAGATTGGTTGTGTTTGATGAAGTTTGTGGTTGTGTTTGTTGAAGTTGTGATTGTGTTGTTGAAGTTTCTTGTTGATTTGGGACATGGTTCCGGTTGTATTTTTGAGTTGAATCCATTGTATATTAAGGGTTTTAATGATCCCAAGTGTTTGGGGAAAGAGCCTTTGAAGTTAAGAGGGTTTAGAGTTGGAAAATGAAGGAGGAAAAGTCGGGCTTCTTACATGAAACAAGTCCATGTCGCGAACTTGTTCCCTCTATGAACAAAATCTGCTCTGCGTCGCGGACAGGACGCGGACTCCACTGTTTTCAGAATTTAATTTCATAATTTTTCTTAAGTTTGGCCGTCCTAAATCATTCCTAAACATCATGAGGTCCTTCCAAACACAAAAATCATGATCCTTGAATTCATAATTCAATTCAAAGATCAATTAAGAGTCAATTCAAGTAAGAGTTAAGATCAAAGCCAAGAGTCTAGTAAGAGAAGTTCTTTTCAAGTTTTCGTGGGTCTTTTACAAACGTTTTAACTTCGTTTTAAGGCTCAAGTTTCAAGTTAAGTAAAGAGTATAGAGTTTCAAGTTTCAAGTTAGGTAAAGAGTGTAGAGTTTCAAGTTAAGTAAAGAGTATAGAGTTTCAAGTTTCAAGCAAAGTATAGAGTTTCAAGTTTCAAGTTGAGTAAAGAGTATAGAGTTTTAAGTTGAGTAAAGAGTATTAAGTTGAGTTCATTTTCTCAAAAGTATTAGGGAACTAAGTATTCCCAAAGAAGTTTATAAATGTTTTCACATTTAAGATGAGAGGAAACTGAGATTTCCAAAAGAGTTTTGAGCAGTTTGAGTACTATCTCTTTTAAGAAAAAGATGAGTTTTGCGAAAGAGTTTCTAAAACATGATTAGTATGACAATCGAGTATGTCATCAATGCTTAAACAGTATGGTCTCTAGATATACCATCAATGTTTATGTAGTATGGCTTTCCGAGTCATCAATGATCATATT